>JASAMZ010011158.1:0-10000 GCA_030248115.1 Linhomoeus sp. GSCO2_2
TCGTCCCGCTGGGTCAGTGTATTCTGAGGGTGGTCGAGCTCTACAGGGATCAGTTTGACCTGCCCGACGTCATGTCGACGTACGCCACGCTGCCGTCCCTCAGCCTCTCCTACACCCTGAAGCAGGTCCAGGACGGGAGCTTCTACCTGCTTCCAGAGAAGATCTACAGGGCCCTCTCCAGCTCCCTCTATGGGGGCTACACTGCCGTGTTCTCGCGTTAGTTCTAATGACAATGCATATTTACATACATGTCCCTGCAGTGCATACACTGTCGCTTCACTCACATTGCACAACTTCAGGGTTTGCTGAAGTTGACAAAACTAAGATCAACGAGGCCAAATATGGTCAGGAGGCGCTGGTGGCGAGGAGGCTCATCGGTTTTGACGCGAACGCCTTGTGGGTCATTGCATAGTTGTTTTTTTTTGCTGTGAAATTTCAACACAAAAACTAACTAACATACATGTAGGTACTCGTCGTCAATGACTGACGAAATTTACTATGGCCCCTTCGCGGTGAGAGAGAAGGCCACGGGCTACAAGGTCCAGATGTTTGGCAACAACAAGAGCAACCGATCGTTGATCTACCTGTCATGGAAGGAACAACAGCTTGGTATGTACGCACGCACGTATGCTGTGTCTGTCGCCGCGCTTGACTGGTACGAACGCACGTACGTATGCTGTGCAGTGTCGCCGCGCTGAACCATTTACTATGCACGTACGCATGCACGCACACACGCACGCACGCACGCAAGCATTTTCACCGCGCTTGACCTCTTACAGGCGTCAACATCAAATCGCTGCTGAACCATGGTGAACAGCGGCTTTATTTGGATGATGACAGTTGGATTTACGTGGACGGTTTCGGAGTGGAGTACTCACACGGCAGGCGTGTGCGGCACGTCCTAGAGTACCTAGGTGGGATTTTGGAAATCCCACGAGTGTGCACAACAACAAGTCACAATTTGCACACGTTTAGGTTGCGGTTCAAATCATGGATTCTGCCCAGCCCACGACAGCGAGGCCAACGGACGGCGCATGGGCCTTTGTGGCGTTAAGACAATGGCCCAACTGAAACAGGAAACTTTTGAGCGCTTCAGCAAGATCGAGGCCATGGGAGACGTGAAGCTCCACTTTGTCTGGGACTGCGAGTATGGGGCTATAGAATTGCAAGCAAACTATAGTTATTTAAGTGCAAAATTTTCAGATTTCGTGATCAGATCACCAGCCAGCCAGATCTGCAGGAATTCGCTGCGAACTTTAATATAGGTCCAAAGATTCACCGCGACAGCTACGACGACGAACAGGCCTACATACAGGATATTCTGGATGGCCACGTAAATGGAATCGTCCAGTGAGCAACTTGTTAATTGTGAAATTTGAAAAGTCTAAATTTTTTGTCCGATTTGCCCACCAAATGACCCCTGTTCTGCAGGGTGAAAGCGGCCGTCCCCATGGATCAGTGGGATCGCTTTTCCTCGTGGCCACCGCTTTACACCAGATTGACCATCGACGACTCCATGCGCTCAGACTATCTAAAGGGGTACTTGAAGGAGCACGGCCTGTCCAATGCGCCAAAGACGACCCTCGCATCATCATATTTCTTCAGCGGCCCCATAACTACCCGGTAAGATACTACTAGACTTTGTGAATACTTTAAATTTACATTTTGTTCCCCAAAAACCACCCCTATCTTCAGCGCGTTGAAATTTTATCACAAGCTGGTCCCAGGCCTCAAAATTTGGGACCTGGAGTGGGTCACAGAATTTCAATGTGGCGACATCTTGAAAAAGTACATTGAGCGCATGATCAACATGCGCAGGGTCGCAGACGAGCAGGGCCAGTCCGTTCTCGCGGAGATGGTTAAGACGCTTCTCAATAGGTGCATAGTAGTTAAGATGTTTGTTTCGTAATCGTTCGACCGGGGTTCGATTCCCCGACCGCGAAGAAACCTTTTGCTGCCATTTTCAGCTCCTACGGGAAGAGCATCATGAACCTGTTCCGTCTGAGCGAGGTCAAGGTGGTGACGGAGAAGGAGGCCTTAGAGCTGTTCCGAAAACGTCACCCATACATCATCAGTGGCTTCCCTGTGGGGAGCAGCACCAAACGTGAAAGCCTGTGGGTAATCACCCTGCGCAAGAAGTCAGTTATGATGAACCTCCCATATCAGGTTAATAACAGAATTGTTGGCATTTTAGTTAAATTTAATAAACTGTGCGCAAATTGCAGCTTGGCTTTGCCATTTTGTGGAGTTCGAAGGTCCGGGTCCTAGATGTGAGTTATTTAGTTTTTTTCGCCCGCCCTCAGGCGGGCGACACCCTAGGAGAGCTCGGCGTGCGTTCGTACGTACGTACGTCCGTCCGTCCGTAACGCTCTCAGATCTCGGCGTTGGAAAGTCGTAGAACGGAGATCTTGGGCTCTGCGGATAGGTCTCGACTCACTGATCATTCAGCTAAGAGGTCCCGAAGTTCAAAAGTTTGAATTGCGCGCGCTACAGTAACCCGAAGGTCGAAACGCAAAACGGCTCTAGCTCGCTCGTCTTACGTCGTAGAGCGGCGATCGACACGTCAGGTGAAAGCTCTCGACGTGCTCTTTCATGCGTCTGCAAAAGTTTTTTCAATTACGCAAACACGCACCGCGGAAAACGCCATTCTCGGCATTCTGACGCTAATATCGCTCTAACGCGCTCAACTTGCGTCGTAGAGAGACTATCTCGAGCTTTTTGGATAGCTCCCGACTCACTGATCATTTGTTCTCCCATTGGTCGAAACTCAAAAGTTTGAATTTTGCGAGTTACAGTAACTCGACGGTGCAAAAGCACGAAACGGTTCTAGCTCGCTCGTCTTACGTCGTAGAGCGGCAATCGACACGCCAGGTGAAATCTCTCGACGTGCCGTTTTATGCAGCAGCAACAATTTTTTAAATTACGCAAACACGCACCGCGGAAAACGCCATTCTCGGGATTTTGACGCTAAGACTGCTCTAACTCGCTCAACTTGCGTCGTAGAGAGACGATCTCGAGCTTTTTGGATAGCTCCCGACTCACTGATCATTTGTTCCCCCATTGGTGGAAATTCAAAAGTTTGAATTTCGCGAGTTACAGTAACTAGAAGGTGCAAAAGCACAAAGCGGCTCTAACTCGCTCGTCTTACGTCGTAGAGCGGCAATCGACACGCCAGGTGAAAGCTCTCGACGTGTTCTTTCACGCGGCTACAAAACTTTGTTTAATTACGCAAACACGCACCGCAGAAAACGCCATTCTCGCGATTTTAACACTAAGATCGCTCTTTGCTACATGCAGAAGTGCGACACGGTTTGATTGCTCGTAGTGCGCTCTTTTGTGCTCTGTCAATTGTTTGCCAAAACTTTTACAAGTTTTTGTCACTTTTAAAAGCGTTGCTTGAAAGAGGGATGTTATTGCTCTAAAAGCCAAATCGCGGGCGAAATCAATATTGCTAATGCAATACCCTCTTGCGAAGCGGGGGCTCATGAAGCGGAGCATGCGGGCGATGAACTCTCGCACTCTCTGCAGAAAGAACGCAACTCTTTACAAAGTCAGTCAGAATACAAACTCAACTTTTTAATACCGGAGCTTGTTGGAACTATATTTGCAAAAATTGCGCAAAAATTGCACAAAAATTTATTCAAATTTAGTACTACTACAATTATCTGATGGCCTCAGTGGACTGGAACGACCGAGTTCTTGCTCCCCTGTATTCGGACACAGGCCTGTGGCACTAAAAATTTTCCCTATTTCACCACAATTTTGACAAAATTGCATAATTTCAGACTCCGTCTACTACCAGCTAGCTGCCCCCACACTTGGAGAGCTCGTCCCTCCCCACCTCAAGGAGTGGCACGAGCAGCAGAAGCTGCGCTTTGAGGTCGACACCTCCAGTGAAGAGGCCTTCAGGCGCACCAAAAGGGCACTCTCACTTTGGAAATTGGAGGGAGATCTCACGAAGCTTGTGGCATTGTCCTCCAAGGTGAGCGTTTCTCTTACTTTTGCACTGCTGTTCATCATTACATCTCAAGGAAATTGCAGGTCTACTGCGGGGATTTGGTGGGGGGCGGGGTTAAGGCGTCTCTCCGAGGCACCAACAAGGCGCGCAACTCGGAGTTCCTCAACACGAGGGAGTACGAGAAGGTGCTGTTCGGCGAGACTGGCCCCGTGTGCCTCGAGAACGTTGGGTTGATGTCCAAGCGGGGCAAGACCTTCACGTATCAGCTGACCAAGCGGGCGCTCTCAGGGGCTTACGAGAAGAAGGCCTTGCTCCCAAATGGCATCGAGTGCGAGCCCATCGAGCTGCTGCTGCAGCGCAGGGTGGGGTGGCAACAGTGACACACATGCTAGTCTTGCTCATTGCACAATTTTTTAGCTGACAGAGGAGTTTGGGCGGCCTCCCACCATGGACGAGCTGTGGGCGGCGTACTTTAAGAATGCTCCCAAGCCACAGGAAGTGGCACCCCCACAGCCTCCACCCCCTCCCTCCCCTCAGAAAGTCAAAGGGCGCCGTCAGCCCTTGGCGGCCCTCCAGCCAGAAGCAGTGATCGCAAAGCCCCATGGTCCCAATCGCAGGTCTTTCCTGGCAGCCAACAGAGAGCACCTGCACGAGAGCGTCACCAACAGCAGGGGCGAGACCTACGACGACATGTCGGTCGCCAGCGCCATCAAGGCGTTGGCGTTGAAGCGCAACGCGTCCCGCCCCTTGGCGCCCACCCAGCCCTGCACCACCGAGATGCCCACGGTCAGGCGCCGGGCGTACATCGACGACGACGATGGCGACGCCAAGCGCCAGGACGAGAACACTGAACCGTGCTCCAGCAGTGGGAAGTCCGTCCATCGGCGCGTCAACAAGTCTGCCTTTGTTCTGGATGAGGCGGAACTGTCGGGCTCCGACAGCGGAGACGACGAAGACAGTGACCTGGAGACAACGTCGGGCGACGAGTCGTTTCTTGACGACAGTGATCAGGAATACGACGTGTACGACGAGTTGTTTAGTACTGCGTATAGGTGAGCCTGTCACTGGCCGAATCGCGCGTCCTTCCTCTTTATTTTGTAGCCAACTGTGAGCGTGGTTTCGTCCCACAAAGTACGTGCAGGAGCCCCTGCAGAGAAGCACTCCAACCAGAATAGGTTCAAAACATGGGACGCAGTTGAATCACAGGTCAATTGCGCCTTCCTCGCTGCTTTCGGAAGATGGTTCTGGTTTCATTGGGAGTCACCAAATTGGACCTTTTGAGCAGAGCTAGATAGGCGCCACAGGGTGTTCGGTTGCTGCCATCGTTGCGGCGCGTGGCCCCACCTGCATGCATAGGTACATATGTAGGTACCAATTGGACTGACAAACCTGCAAATGCAAACCCAGCAGTGTGGAAAGATAGGCGTCCTCAACTAGAACGGCCACCACGTGCAGCGGCAACGTCTCGAGCGACCTCCGGAGCACGAGTCTGACATGCGGGTCGGCTTCGTGGTCGAAGATTCTCGCAAGATAGGCTTCCTGTTCGTTCAGCGAGAGCTGGGACAGTGTATGGACAACCCACCCCGCCATATGCTACACAATAGTCACGTTAACAGACCGAACATTAGCACAGAAACAGAGCGAACGCAGCGCACAAGTCAAATGACACACACAGCTGTTGATAAAACAGTTTATTCCAGAGCCAGAATCTGATCGACCAGTTCCATCTGCAGGCTGAAATCGTGTGTCACAGTCACAAAGGGATCGTTCAATACAAAATCAGAGAAGGCCTCGATCAAGTTCGTGCTGCTCTCCTGCAGCTTGCTCATGTAGCGGTACATGACCTGAAGCTAAGCTAAGGTTTGCAAAGGCACGACACCCTTCATTCAAATATCGTACGTCTCTTCTGGGCACAATGGCAGCCAAGCGTCCCACGCAGAGAAGCAGGGCGGACCTCCTGTCTAGCTCCTGGCACACCACGTGCTCCCTCCTGCCCACTTCCATGTCGTACCTGCAGGCAAAGCAATCCTGCCTCTGGGCCACTGAAATCCAGCGGGCGCCTTCCTCGGCGAATGATTTTATGAATAACTCGTGAGCTGTGGTCGGCGGTCGAGCCATGGCGATCTGTGAAACGCATTAGTTGGTGTGACAATGACATTGCCATAGTTATCAGCCTGACCAACCTCGAGACCTGCGTCTCCTTGCTGTTCCATTTGCTTGAAAGCCTGACAAATTAAAGTAACTAATATGACAGACCACCAAACTCAGAAACACACGCCAGCTCAAGGCCTGCTGCTAACATTTCAACTCGTAGACAGAGGAACGTTTATCTGGAAATCACAAAATGTCACACAAATCAATCTCTGGTCGGAACGTAGTCGTCATGCCTAATAACGAGAGGCACAAAGCGCAAACACGGACCTTGCGTACTAACGTTTACATAGCTGACAATGCATTTGGCCCAATGTGGACTGCGAATGGTAGCGCACATGTCACGAATGTTATCACTGGTTAGGTGAATCGAATCGGCTTTGGCCTGCAGTGTAGTGCTGCTGCTGGCCGAACTCTCTTGTGTCGTTGCTCCGGCCTCGACGATTGGAAAGTTCGTGTCGTGATCTTTAGTGGAGTCCGCCATCAGTGAGATCAAATTCTTGGCGTGGTCGATTTCGCCATTTCTGATCAGAACGTAGAATAAAATCAGCCCAAAAATCAGCACAATTGCGCGAATGACTCTGCTGTGCAAGGTTCCCTTGAGTAACTTTGTGACAAAGTCGCCACAAAGCCCTCTGAAACTGCGCTCTCGCCTCCTGCCGATTGGAGCGGTCTCTTCGATCATTTGTGACTGCAGTCGAGGCCCACTCTCGCCCCACCCATCGTCTTCACAGTCGACTCTGTCCAGCCGATATTTTGTGGGTATGTGTAAAACGCATGAGCACATGTTTTGCCATAGGTTTCAACTCAAAGGACAGCTCTGCGAACGAGCAGTGTGTCAGCGAAGTGAAATTTTTCAAAATTTCACAAAGTTGTCACTGCTTGCGCGTGCAACGCAACTATGAATTAAAACTTGTCCAATGTCTATTTGCATGTTTGACACAGCCGCATGCCAAATATCAGCTCGAGCGGCTACTCCAGTGAAATACTATAGTCGCAAGATTGGCCGCGAATCGGCTCTCCCAAACGGCCACATTTTCGACAAAACTTCCATAAGCAATAACTCGTACTACGAATACCACACATCCACCGGCTACGCACTGCTGCATTGGCCATCTTGAACTCTACAAATTTTGTCTGAACCATGTTTGTCGAATTCTGACTCTCTCGCTAAAAATTTTTTGTTAAACGTCACAGCTGGTACAAAATCGGCCGATTTCTGCACGTAGTGAGTACTGTAGCGCGGTCGTTCACAAAACCATTAAATTTGTAAAATTGGAAAGGAAGTCCATTATGTCTGTCTGGATTTTTCTTGGACAGACTTTAAAAGGGGTTCGGCTCGTTCGAGAGCCTAAACATCCATGTCTCAAGGTGGACTACTCGTTTAAGTTGACTGGTTGATTGGCTCCGCCAATAAAAAAGTAAGAGTATTTCATGTAAAAGTGCCTAAAGGCAGAAAGATGAATATGTTCCAGGTGTGAAGCATGCAAAAGCAAGAGTATTAAACGATATTCCTCTGGTGTAGCAAATGCGGCGCTTCGCGCCGCCCACCAATTTGTAAGAGAAATATTAGTAGGTACCGGCATTAATTGAGAGAAAGCATTTTCGACTAAAATTATCCACACAAAACTGCGCAAAGGTCACAACGACACGCGGCAACATATTCGGCACATCTTAGCGTGTCGTTGTGACCTTTGCGCAGTTTTGTGTGGATAATTTTAGTCGAAAATGCTTTCTCTCAATTAATGCCGGTACCTACTAATATTTCTCTTACAAATTGGTGGGCGGCGCGAAGCGCCGCATTTGCTACACCAGAGGAATATCGTTTAATACTCTTGCTTTTGCATGCTTCACACCTGGAACATATTCATCTTTCTGCCTTTAGGCACTTTTACATGAAATGTATGTATTTGTGGTATTGTACTGCTAGCGTTGCAGCCGACGCTGGACGACAAAGTTGATCCTCTTGGCGAACAGTGTGGCTTGCAAATCATCAAGGTGGGGGGGGGGGGCGTCTAAATCCGACAGTACAGTTGTTCGTCCACCCAAGCTCCTCCTCGTCCAGATACGTAGCTGTCCAAGACGTCCAAACGCACACTCGACGCGGGTGAAAGCTGCTCGCTGCAAATCACTTTCTACCCACAGTCCGGCGGTACGCAGTCTAACTCGGCCGACCGATTCAGGATCCAGACCACAAAAGAGCAAGTGTGTTGCTCGGCGACAGCGGAGAACGGCAACGAGATCTGGAAGCGGCGGGAGAAGCAGCTGCGCGGCCGCATGCTGCCAACGGAGAAGACGATTGTGACTGTGATGCAACCGAGCTCCCTGCTTCTTAGAGCCTCCAACGAACGTGATGAAGACGTCAAACGGCGCTACTGAGCGGGCGCTCGCCGTCGTCGTCGCCCTTTGATACCCAGCCCAGAATACTCGTGTGATTGACCGCCCGTTTGATTCTGATTTGACCGCTTAACTACCCAAGAAAGAGTGCATAGGTGCCACTTTGAAAATTGGCGCCACCGACCGTCATTCGATTGTTCGCCGTCCTTGTAATGGTGATTGGTGATAGCAAAAGCAACAGAACAGGCACGTTCAAGCACACTGGTACGTACGACGCTGACTTCGACGACGCCTACGGCCAGCAACGACCCTTCCCTTGCCCTTCTGTCTCACGTGATGAACACAACCCCCCCCCCCCCGCCCCCCTTTGTGTTGTCGCTTCATTCCTGATGTTGATTCCTAATTCCTGATGCACTGAATGCTTCTCGCCTCGCCAGTGGCTTCTTCTACGATGTCATAGCGCATCTGAACCAGGGTAATGCTGTGAGACAGTTACGGCCAAGTTTTTACCAAGCGGACACGTTCAAAATTGGTGGTTACCGTAAGCATAAGAATTCAGTCGGCGTCGGCATTGATGAGCTTTCTTACTGTACTAGTTGCGTTTGAATCAAAATCTCCCGACATTTCCAGCATGGTACGACTGTTACAAAGAATTTTGCCAGCACTCGAACCGCCAACCTACTCCGATAGACGAACCCAAATAGCGTAATGAAATCTTACGAGCTGCCCAAAATATCGCCGAAAAATTCAAACTAAAACACAGTATGGCTCCCGTCATGGGCAGTTTTCCCCGAATATCGTGAGCCAATGAGCTCCAAACTAGCACAATCACGTTTATCACCCATTAACTACCTAATGTGGTAAAAACTTTCCAACTTCAAGCCCGATTTTAGGGCACCGTAGTTGAAAGGTAGTCTTTTGCCCCAGATTGCCTTCTGGTCCATAACTCTAGAAATCGAGTACGAATTCACTTGCGTCCTTTTGCATTTGGTAGCGCTCGACTGTTTGATTATCTGCGTCGTAAAAAATTTGTGCACGCATTCTTCTGCTCGGCAGAAAATTGGCAATTTCTGATAACTTTGGGAAATTCGATAACTTTGCAGGCCTCGTTCTCGCTTTAGGGACGTCTGCTGGTTTTAATAACGACAAGATTTTCTTAGAATGATATTCTCTATAATGTTGTCTTCTCTTAGCTTCTCAGTTTCGTTTCAAGAGCATGGCTCACTAAGAAACCTGATGTCCTTCTACCGTAGTTTAGCCCATGACGAATTGGCAACTAGTGCCGTTTTATAGACGGTTTGTGGCCAACTGGATACTGTAGTTAGGAAATTTGAATTATGCACAGCGCATTGCACGTAACTTTGCCGGCTCGTCCAAACGGAGCGAATCACATCCGAAATTACGCGTATTTCAGCTGCTGGTGCGCTGCAAGTGCTACTCGAGCGTTGTATTGTCGACGCGGTGGGTTTGAGTGCTGGATGGAAGCAAGAACACAATAACACGCAAACATCGGTCGAGAGATGTGATGCGAATGACGATGACACTAGAGCAGCA
>JASAMZ010011160.1:0-28969 GCA_030248115.1 Linhomoeus sp. GSCO2_2
TATATGTAAATGTCAATCTCAACTTTATCTTTCAGCTACTACGAGTGTCTGATGGCCAGTCGCTACTGTCTCGTGAATGACGTGGCCAATAAATCGCTCGTTCGCGACATGGAGAAACAGATGGGAGGGTCCCCTGAGACGGCCATGGTTATCACCGGCGCTGGTCAGGTGCTGGGAGTCTTCAGTTCATCTCACTACACGTTTTACGGACGTTTTACAGTTGACAATTTGTGTACGTAGGTGGACGCCGCCTGCATCTGCCAGCTGTCGGAGCAGCGCGACCTGGCCAGTCGCTTCCTTCGCTCCCAGTCGCAACTCTACGCCTGGATCCTGCTGACCGCCGTCGTGCTCGTCATCTGCGCAAGTGGGACAGAGCGTAGAACTCGTACCCACTCCACAACAGTGAATATTAGCGCCTTTCGACGCCGTGTGTCTGGTCCTTCAGCGCTGCTGCTGAGTCGGGGCTGCGACCGCTTCACCTACTTCCAGCACCGCTACGTCTACGCCTACCAGGAGGAGGAGAAGTCGAAGTTCGAGCAGTGCAGTCGGTCGCGAGCCGGCCAACTGGCCGAGAAGAACGTCCACGAGTTCTTCGCCAAGAAGGCGCGCACCAAACTCGACTGGGACAAGATCTCGGTGGTGCCCCTGAGCAGCTATCCCGTCGTATTGAAGGCTGAGAAGCTGCTGGAGAAGCAGGACCCCTACTACAGTCCCTTGGACCAGTGGGCCAAGGTGTGCTGAGGAATGACAGCTTGAGTGAAACCTCGTCTGTTATCCCCGTCTCTTGTGGTAGCGTGATCACGCGTTCGCATGCTCTGGAAGTCGTCAACATTACTTTATTGTAGGACAGTCGGCAAGCGAGGGAGCTGTGGCGCGAGATGGGTCGGAAGGCGTCGGCTAGCTCCCTGGGGACGGCGCCGGACGGCAGGCGACGCAGCTTTCCCTTCCTCGTGGTTCCTACCGGCGACGAAGACGACGATCCCAACGGCAACGACGCAGCGGCGGTGGCGGGCGGATCGGCCGAATCGGTGCCTCTGACATGTCTGGTTGCGTCGTCGGCCCCACGGCACGCCGAAGCGACGAGGATGGGGACGACGGCCGCCGTCGCAGTTGACATCGTCTAAGTCGCGAAGTCTGAGTAGCTGGAAGCGAGGCCGATTCTTCTTATCACTTTGTTGTGCATAATATAGTCGAACCTCAAAGCTCTGATACGACAACGGGCATAATAGTTTGGTGGGGTTGCTCTGTGCATGCAGACTTGCGGTGGTGCTAACAGCTCCCAGGTTGCGCGGTGATATTCAGGCCTTGGATTGTGCCTTATACTTGCTCTGACCTTGCCTGAGATGTGCTGCCTTTTTGTGAATTGCTCTGATTTTCTGTGTTCGAATCTCGGGGTTTTCTCCTTACCGTATCACTGGGACAAGCGCAACGTCACACCGAACGATACATACCGTATCACAAGCAGTCTACCTATTGTAGTGTCTACAGTAACGGGAAGTACATATAGGCCGCACATGTACGTACCACTGTATTTTCCGCTACGCCTCACTAGAATCCGAGTATTCATTTGTCAAGGTAAAGTAGGTAATGGAGCTGGCACACAATGCAACATTGACAGGACACTGACACGCGTCTCACATAATACAGTCGGAGCCGCAGTTACACATTGGTGTGTCGGTGCCTATTGGTAGGCATATAAGTAATAGAACGTTTTCTACGGTTTGCACGTTGGACAACGATCAAACGCACTGCCCCCATGCAGAAGCAGTTTCACTTTTACCGAGCCAATCAGACAGAAACTGTCGCACTCGAAACTTGGAAACTCTCTACAGTGCCTACGCAGGAACATACAGCTTGTGGGGATCGGAGTTAGCCTCACCGTAGTGTAGGTAGGATCAAAAGCTGTTCTTTGTCAAATCTCTTACGACAGAAGCGTTCCTTACATAACAAATTACCTAACAGAAACGTAACAGCAGAAGGCGCCAGCAGATAGTGCCGTCGATCACACAGCTACCTGTACACAACTTTGCACGCCTGCGCTGAAGTCACTGGTAAGAAGACGGCGAGACGGCGCGATGCCTTAGCGGGTCAGGAGGGTAGCACAAATCGACACACTTGTGTTCCGGAATAGCCTACCTGTAGCTGTTACGCTACAGCTTGCCCATAGATAGGGCGTCTGAGAAGACCGGTCGAGAACCAACGTGCTGCTGCGCTACACGGGCAGAAGCACTGTAGAGCGCGACCGATCTGCTCCGGAACGCGCCGCGTTTCAACGAGCGAATGGGGCGACACCATTGAATCGGCAATCGAGCGCGCCAACAACTGGGCACACAGGCGAACGCGTTCCCCAAAGGCTCGGTCCCACCCTTGCCCTCATAGTGTTCGGTATTGTACACTGTGGGTGGTGTATTCGTAGAACATAGCATAACTGTAGTGGTGGTGGTTGACTAGCGGGATGGCGACGCGGTGGGGAAGAAGGCCGGAGGGTGCAGGCGCCGTCTAGAACTCGGCGAATTCCTTGGCGCACTTCTCGGTGCCGGATATTCTGAGCGGCTCTTCCTCGTAGTCGTCGAAGTTGGAGGAGTCGCCGGGATGACTGCACTTGGGGTGGAAGGGCGCGTCCACCTGAAGACACGGACGTAGTAGCACGCACACAGAGTGGCGACTCGCAAGTTCCTCTGCCAATCCAGACTGAGTCAACGCCGTCGCTCTGACAGTTGGTTGTTTCACGCCACGAAATGTTCCCACTAACAATGTCGATTACCAGGTATGCACTTCCAAAGCGCCTGAGCCGACGACGTTGATCGATCAGAACCCGAATGCGCAACACTTCTATGCACTTATTCTGCGGCAGTGCTTGCTTCGCCACGCCACTACGCTTTATATGTTTCAACGGTTTGCGATGGCAAACGCAATACACACAGCCATGATATATAGTCTTGCAAACAGCTTTCTTGGCTGCACAAATACATACGTACGTAGAAATGACATTAACAGTGTACCTCAATCATAACCTTACAGTATAACAGATCTGCAAGTGAAGAGGAAAGGCGGATCACGATTGTCTCTGAGTTAGTAGTCTCTAAGGCACGGCATTGTCACATGCGCGCTAGAAGTCTAAAAGGGGTCAAAACCAACACTGCAAAACGACACGAACACCAACCACAACGACAAGGACGCTCCAAAGCGTGCACCGCCCAGGGACAGCGAAAACGAACAATAGAAGTCCAACCGGATGGAAAAGACACTACGACTACCGCCACTCCCGAACGTCTAATGTACACCAACAACAACGACACCGGTGACGGGGGAAAAGTGGGGTAGGGCACGGGGGTGGGAAGAAGGTGAGATCCATTCAGAAGTCCTCGAATCGTTCCTTCTCCAGCGGCGTGGGCGAGATGCGGAAGAGGGCGCCGACCTCCTGGTCCGCCTCCTCGTAGTGTCTCGTGTCGCAGACCGACTCGATTCGGGGGTAGAGCGCCTCGAAGAGGGGCGTCTTGCCGCCGACGCCGGCGCCGACAGCCACGTTGGCGGGGTTGAAACTCGGAGGGAACACCTGCAACACGCAGACGCACGACATGCCGATCCAAGTGCACGCACACGACGACGACGACCGCCACGGCATCGGGGAGAGTGCAGTTCACACAAGCGACAACCCACCAACAACGGAAACAGTGAAATGGGTCCACTTCGAGGTATAGCAATCGTAATGTATTCTTTGAGGTGCCATAGCTGTAGCTGTACTTGCAGCGTCTAAGGCTTGAGCCAGCGATCGTTACCAGCAGCGCATGCGCGGAGCCCAAGGCGCAAGCGGCCGCTTGGAAGCCGGTCACACCAGTCTCACCCAGTGTTTACTTGGAAGAGTGCGGGATGCGTCGTGCTCCCCAGTTGAGCGAAGAGACGAAGAGAAGAAGTCGAAGCGGACAGGACAGGCTCAAAGAAGCAAGCAGGCACGGCACACCAACGGAAGTAGACAGGATAAACGAGGGAAGACAGCACGGGGGAAGACAGACGGGGGAAGGGTGCCATTCATTGCCAGTCGACTCAGTGTCAGAACTCGGCGAATTCCGGCCCGAAAACGAGCCGGGGAGCAATGAAAAAGAGGCGCGGGTCTTCCTCGTACATGTCAAAGTTCTGCCAGTCGCCCGAGTGGCGTCTCTTCGGGACCAGAGGCGCTTCCAGCTTTGGGACGGGACGAGAGTTTAGCCGGCGGACACCTTGCGTACTTTTGCTCACGTGTACGTTGCATACCTATGTATCTTCCGGTGGACCTTTGCGCACTGTGTGAACATAGAGCGGTACTCTTCCAATGGCTGACTTCCATCTATGTATGACCTGCGATTCTGTGTCTAAATTGTCGCCCACCTTCTGGTGGTAGATGGCGATCCAGTCGGTGCTGGAGTACCACTTGTGGTTCTTGATGTCGGCCACGCCGTTCTTGAGATTGCCAAACCGCTTCGTCAAGTCGACCTGAATAACAGTTGAATGGTCGAAGTGTCTGACGGCTTCGTTCTTGGGAATCTGAGCGCCGTCTCACCTGGAGCAGGTTCTTCAGCAGGTCCTTCAACTCGTTTGTGAAGTGGGAGGGGAACTTGACCTGAAAACATTCACCAAATGATCGACTATCAAGTTCCGGTTGCCGCGAATGAATCTGCGTAAAATATAGTCCGCGAGAGCCGACCTTTCCAGAGACGATCTTCTCATAGATCTGAATGGGCTGATCGGCAAAGAAGGGAGGGTAGCCGGCGGCCATTTCATAGATCAGCACGCCTAATGCCCACCAGTCGACCGCACGGTTGTAGCCCTGCAAGGGACGACTTCTCTCGCTCCGTTGGTAACGTTAGCGTAAATGATGTACCTAAATGCAACGGGAACCCGTCATTTTAGTGATACTAATCCGTACATTACGTTGCACAGTGACAGTATGATATCTTCCAAAGCAAAAGCAAACAAAGTAGGCATTAGGCGTAGGCTTACGTAGGCTTAGGGTTAGGTTCTGTAATTGTGTGATTGGCATACTGCACCACAGGGATTTATCGGTTGAGCTTTCGGCCCACGATCGGGACCATCCTCAGAACCTGAACAGCGACGAACGACAGGTCACGAACATCACAGTTTCAAGCGCGCGCGCTCCTACACACAACAGGCACCGCACACAATGATCGAAGAGGAGCGAATGAGACTAGACGGCGTCTGTGCGCGCTGTGTTCGTCGAGAGTGGCTTTAGGCGCCGCACAACAGTCTGCCACACAGCGTTCAAATTCCTCCCTCTGCTCTTGTTGAGGGCGTATAGCGCACCATTGTTCACGTTCTCAATGCAGCGACGGCCACCCTGCGGATAAGGAGGGCCTCTTTGACTTCTCGGAGCTCTGCACTCTTCTCAGTGGCCAGAACAGATGCCTCGTCGAAAGAGGGGAAGTGCCCAGCTGTAGAATGCTGGAGAAAGCACCTCACTCTTGACCCAATCGACGGCATGCTCACGCGCTCGCTTGTACAGTGGCCTGTCCGTTTGACCTATGTAGAGCTGGCCAAGTTACAGTCGAACGGTAGAGACGGCGATCTCTTCTCTTCTGGCAAGGGAAGTTTAGTGCTTCCCAGCTCAATCCTGACACTTCTATTGCTGCGGGGGACAAAGCGTATGCCCACTGAGTTGCCTAGGCGTTGAAGTCGGCCGAAGAGTCCCTCCACAAAGGGGAGAGAGATAGTAGCGAATGGCTGTTGCTTTTCCTCTGGGACTGGGCGTCTGTCTCTTTCCAAATGGGGTCTCATGGCTCGGCTGATGGCGGTCCCAGAGAACCCATGTTCTCTGAAGAGGCGCCTGAGGAAGTTGAGCTCGTCAGCCAGTAGTTCAGGGGTGCTGCAGTGGTTGATGGCGCGGTGGGTCAAAGCTTTGAAAGAAGCCCCCCTCAAGCCCAAGCTCTACCTGCGTTACGTGGACGACTGTTTCTTGGTCTGGCCACATGGCCAGTCAGAACTTGGAAAACTCTTCCAGCACTTCAACAGGCAGCACAACGACATACAATTCACTATGGAAAGTGAAGTCGACGGCCGACTCCCTTTCCTTGACGTCCTGGTGGAGAGAACAGTCCCGACAGCTACGACGACAGTTTATAGGAAGCCGTGCAACAGTCATAGCTTTATTCCAGCCACGTCATATCACCACTATTCCCACAAAGTGGCGGCAATCAAAGCTTTGACCCACCGCGCCATCAACCACTGCAGCACCCCTGAACTACTGGCTGACGAGCTCAACTTCCTCAGGCGCCTCTTCAGAGAACATGGGTTCTCTGGGACCGCCATCAGCCGAGCCATGAGACCCCATTTGGAAAGAGACAGACGCCCAGTCCCAGAGGAAAAGCAACAGCCATTCGCTACTATCTCTCTCCCCTTTGTGGAGGGACTCTTCGGCCGACTTCAACGCCTAGGCAACTCAGTGGGCATACGCTTTGTCCCCCGCAGCAATAGAAGTGTCAGGAGTGAACTGGGAAGCACTAAACTACCCTTGCCAGAAGAGAAGAGATCCGCCGTCGTCTACCGTATCGACTGTAACTGTGGCCAGCTCTACATAGGTCAAACGGACAGGCCACTGTACAAGCGAGCGCGTGAGCATGCCGTCGATTGGGTCAAGAGTGCAGGTGCTTTCTCCCAGCATTCTACAGCTGGGCACTTCCCCTCTTTCGACGAGGCATCTGTTCTGGCCACTGAGAAGAGTGCAGAGCTCCGAGAAGTCAAAGAGGCCCTCCTTATCGCGCAGGGTGGCCGTCGCTGCATTGAGAACGTGAACATTGGTGCGCGATCCGCCCTCAACAAGAGCAGAGGGAGGAATTTGAACGCTGTGTGGCAGACTGTTGTGCGGCGCCTAAAGCCACTCTCGACGAACACAGCGCGCACAGACGCCGTCTAGTCTCATTCGCTCCTCTTCGATCATTGTGTGCGGTGCCTGTTGTGTGTAGGAGCGCGCGCGCTTGAAACTGTGATGTTCGTGACCTGTCGTTCGTCGCTGTTCAGGTTCTGAGGATGGTCCCGATCGTGGGCCGAAAGCTCAACCGATAAATCCCTGTGGTGCAGTATGCCAATCACACAATTACAGAATCTAAACCTAAACTGCACACCTGGCCTCCTAAAATCTTAGGGTTAGGCATTGGCTTAGGCCTCTGCGTCTGCTTCCTTACAAACCGACGCTGGTTTAAGCTTATTAAGATATTAAATGTATCCTCAGATTCATTAGTATGGTTTGCAAAATCCTCACTTTGCTGAGAATTATCTCGGGCGCTAGGTACTCTGGGGTTCCGCAGAGCGTCCACGTCCTGCCTTTTACCCGTTTGGCGAAACCGAAGTCGGTGATCTTCAGATAGCCATTGCTGTCGATCAGCAGGTTCTCCGGCTAAAGTGGAAGAGGGGACTTTTCTCCACCACGACCGCCGATGGTATCGAGCGGAGATCACTTCCAATGTACCTTCAAATCTCTGTAGATTAGGTCGAGGGAATGTAGGTACTCGAAGGCGAGAACGATCTGTGCCGCGTAGAACCGACTGTGGGGTTCGCTGAAGCGGCCGATCCGCCTGAGGTGCGAGAACATCTCCCCACCGGAGATGAACTCAAGCACCATGTAGAGATTGGAGTTGTCCTGAACGTCGAGCAAGTAGACGTATCCGTTTACCAAGACAGGCAAGTCACATACTGCTAAAGTCAAACATTTAGAGTGTTATCCATGTGCCGCTGTCAAGGATTTGTCGGTGTCGTGTTTTTGAGTGGATTTACGTGTGATATAGAATAGCCAATCGTCCAGTCCAGCAAGTTGTGCATGTCCCACTGACTTTGAAGGAGAAGTCCATGCGGACGAGGAAGGGGAAGTCGATGGCCTGCAGGATGCGCTTCTCGTTGAGCGTGTGCTCGACCTGCTTCAGCTTGACGACCTTCTGCTTGTCCAGGATCTTCATGGCGTGATAGGTGTTCTGCTCGCGGTGCTTCACCAGCATCACGCGACCGAAGGAGCCAGTCCCCAGAGTCTTGATGCGGTCGAAGTCGTCCAGCCGAGCCGTGTTCTGAAGAGGGAAGGGAAGGACTGTATTGGCTGGCTGCGTGTACGGCGTGGTTTGGCACGTTCGCCACCAACCGAGGAAGGGTTCTCCCATTTCTGCTTGAATTCGTCCTTCGCCTTGTCCAGGAACTCTTTGACTGAAAGGGGAAGGCGTTTCAGTGTAAATCGTGTGCGCCCAGTAGAGAAGAACCACAATAGAGTGAAATGTGTGTCTAGTCTAGACGAGCTCTGCTCTCTTGACAGAATGACGCTGCTACAGCCATATCGGACCGTATCTATAACTACTACTACAGCCGAGTACTGTACGTGTGACCGTTATTAAGTACTTGCATAGAACGTGTGTTCTTAGGTAGTACATGTACATGCGTAGCCATACATGTACATACATACTGACTAAACATAGACAATACGATGTCTCGGCAAAGTATGTTTTATTGTTACAGCTAGCGCAGCTGTACGATGTCACGGACACCTAGGTAAGTAAGGTAACGTAAGCTGCTTACAAAATTTCACTTGAATCTTTTTGCTTCCCATCATTGACTGAATTAGCGCCAATCGACACTTGGAAGCCTTTTCGACCGACTCAGCTCAGTGGTGAGCGTTCGACATGCGCATTGAAAGGAACCATCCAGGGAAATGAGAGTGGAGAGCGCAGTCAGTCAGTGTTTACAGGCTGCTGGAGATTTCGGCTGTCGGCGAGAGAAAGAACAATAGTGGCGATCTCCTTTGAAAGGTGAATACTGCGGACGACAGAGGCAGATTCTCGGTCGGTCGTTTGTTGCGCGGGTGAAAACAGTCTGTTCGTCTATCTCTCAGCTAGAGTCCGAACAGAGACACAGCGGGGCGGGTTCGACGAGCGAATCAAGCGGCCGGCGGCAGCAGCGGGGCAGCGGCTTGGCTTAATGGCGGAGGAGGCGCATTGGCGCTTCGTCCTCGGCGCCGTCGTCGAGGGCAGCAGTGCCGGCACTCATCCCCTTATTCGCTGACTTCATGAAGAAGTAACAAGCTCCACAGTGGCCCACTAGCGATGGCAGTCTCTGCCTATGTGTATGTGTGTGTTAGCGTGCGCCGTACGAAGCCGGCCAAGCAATGCCGCTCACTCTAGCGTCGTGGGCTAGACGAGCGAGCGGAAGGCGGCCGAGTGGCGCGGGCCGCGCTTCGACTTGGCTACAGAAGAGACCGGGCTAGGAGTGCGCAGACGTACCATAGCTTCCGAATAGACGGGCGGATTCGCGAAAAAGTATTATGCTGGTAAGTGAAGCTACAAAAGGTGACTGTTCAAATAGAGGCGGGGGCGACATACGGACGAACGCGCTACTCATTTTCAGTGCAGCCGACATTTGCGCCTCACTTTCGTTCTTACGTTTGAAAAGCGGTTGTTTATATGGGGGTACACTGCGAGCGCGGAGAATGGTGGGGTGTGGGAGTAGTGGGAGTGGAGAAAAAGGACGGACGGCTTCCCGAAACAGCAGAAGCCGTCAACTAAGAGAATGCCAGTGAAATATGCTTCGGCCCGCCGCCGAGCGCCTGGGGCCCTGTTGCTCGTCGTCTATTCAATTGAGCGGCGCCTTCTCCCCCCCCCCCCCCCTCCTCTCCCTTTCTCCCCTTCGCCCGGCTTCGACGCCTGGCTTTCAGCTCGTTACTTTCGCGTCCGCCGAAGCGGCTACCCCCCCCCCCCCCCCCCCCCTCCCGCTACCGTTTCCCCCTTTCGGCCGTCCGCCGCCACCGCCGCCGCCGCAACTTGTTTCCTCCTGCTTCTCGTCTCCCCCAACTCGCGTTACTACAATGCTTGTGCCCGCTCGCTCACGCCAGCAGCGCCCTTGAGCTCAGAGCTCGACTGGAATTCCACCGTTGGAGCGGAGGGAGAGTTATTGATTTAGCCCTGGCAGAGACGTGGCTTCTGGGACGGCGGCGCTAAAAATGGAAGATGAAGGAAGATGAAAGGGTGGGTGGGGGGGGGGGGGGAGGAAGTGAGGGACGGAACCCGCTCCCTTTCTCTATCCCTTGCCAGCGTGAGTGCAACGCCGCCGTCGTCGCCTCTATTCCTGCGCGAACCGTTATCGATGGGGCCCGATCCAAAACCCATCGCTCGCCCAGCGGAACAATAAATAGCGTTAACGCTATTTCGTACATAGCTAGACGACCTCAAGCCCCTGATCAGAGACGGCAATTGCCGATTGTACGGTACCTATAAGGGGAAGAGTGGACGAGACAACTCAAATGAAGCCTTCGGAACGAGCGGGCGGCAGGTCCGAAGGGATAATCCGTCTGACGTCCGAAGACAGTTGCCGACTTCGTCAGTTCTTTTCTGGGAAGGGCTCCTGTTCCTCCCTTATTCATTGCCCTGACCGCCCGTAGGTAGACTTGCCTCCACTGATGTACGCAATTCATTTGAGGAGAAGTGAAGAGAGGAAGGGACCGGGGGTTATGCTACAGCCAACTACATACCAGCAGAACACCTGAGAAGCCAACGAAAGGTTATGGTTCAAACTTCAAATCGGCCCCGCGATCCATCCCAGAGTTAATGGCAAATCTCGAATGTCAATGATTCGAGTATGACTGACTAGAATTATGAACGCACAGAAGGTGGCAACTGCCTGATTGTCGGGAGCGAAGGAGAGAGCGACCGCTGGGGGGCCAGCCTTGCCATTGGGCTTCAGCGAGATGCTGGCCCAGTGCGCCAGCAGGGCGGCGCCCTTCTCCGAGGTCGACGGGTCGAGCGCCCACTGATCGCCGCCGTCCCGCGGTTCGGCCGAGGAAGTTCCCGGCACGCTGTTCGTCCTTTCCATGTCTTCTTCCGCACGCGCGCACTCTCCGTGTGGACACAGAGTCGGCGTCAAAGTTCAGACCGACCAAATGGCGGCGACCAAAGGGGCGGCGATGGGCGGTCGACGGCACTCCGTTGTTTAAAGGCGTTCAAAGGGGACGGGAGGTCCAAATGGGACAATTTCCCCTCGCCTCTGCCTGATGAAGGCGAGACTCGTGAGCGAGAATGACAGAGCGGCGCACAGACGTACAGAGGAGTGGTGCGTTCGCGGGAAAAGAAGCAGTTTGCCTGCTTCAGTTCGGCAGCGGTGGCGGCGACACACAGGGGAGGATCTTTCACCAGCAACTGTACTGAAGGCGGCGGCCCGTTTAGACGGCGACGGCCGGCCGCGCGACTGTTAATGCGCAAGAAGAGTGCGAGAGCGGGAGAGCGCACGAGTGAGGTGGTGGGGGGAAGCGGCGCAAGCGCGCGCGCGAAACGGCCTGTTGTCGGCCGTGTCGGCAGGACATGTCGACCGGTCGCCTGCGCGCGCGTCGAACGACGACGGCGGCGGAGCATTGGCAAATATTTTTCAGGACTATTTTTGGCGCCTCTCGACGTGCATACAAAGGGCGAAGGACGGGAGGAAAGAGAGGGGAGGCGACGGACGGCGGCGCAAAGTGTACGTACACTACTCTGACTACCGGTCGTTGCGGGCTGCGGCTGGGAACAACCGTTTTCCACCTCACTAATGACATGCCAGTTAGAGTGGTTCCCATGACCAATCCGCTCAACGCTTCCAAAGTTGCGCAAAAACATAACACGCGCAACGAGGAAAGTGGGTAGTTTAAAACCTACCCTTTTCATAACAAAATGACAAAGCGACTACATACAGTACATACATATGTACATGTAGTGCGTGTAGTACCCAATACATAGACTGAGCGTATAGCTATTTTCGTGGTCGCGGGCAGCAAAACCGTATGTAGCAAAATAAGCCAGCGCATTTGTCCGTTACCGTTTCCACGGACCGGACAGTGCAACGGTCGTACACTATCACAATCTTGAAACGCAAAGAACAGCATAAGATTATCTTAAGTAGAGAAAAGGTGCACGCGCGTAGGCTAGTGAACGTGCAAGTGCGGCGCGTTGGGTGCTGGACCAAAAGTCACCACTCCAAGTGCAGTAACAAGCGAGCGCTGTGCAGAATACAAAGAGATCATATGTACTTACAGAAGAGCACGTGGTTCCCTGGCTTTGTCAGTGTGGCAGTAACAATGGCTGAAAGTCACACTAAATTCCATCAAGGAAGTTTATGGCAACTCAACGCTTGAAGCCACTTCAGTGCATGACTTTATGCAGGCCGATTCTGACTTGTATGTAACTAGGTAGACTTCCACAAAGTTGTACATGGTCATGGCATAATCGGCACTCGAAATGTCCATTGATGTGCCACTCATTGATCTCAATGGAAAGTGAGCAGCGGGCCGCGCCAACGAAAACGCTGTCAAATGAACACCTGCAGCCTCAATTCGCTCAAAAGGATACATACCGAGCCCGCTAAACGTAGGCGGCCTGTCTCATGTGGGTCAGGTTCACACTGGAGACGTATCTACGCGCTGGAAGTCGCAGCTACGGGATCGCGCGAATGGATATTCGACGATAATCGAGGTGGGGTGCAGTATGAACGGCGCTGTCATCCGTGTGGTTCGCCTACGGTACTCGTTTCGCCCCGCCAGAAGGCAGCAGCTACCCAGTACCCACCCACCCCACTCGAGGTACTCGTCGGTCATGTAGTCGGACTTGAAGGACCGAATGGAGGAGAGGACGTCCTTGGCCTTGGCCGCGTCCTTCTCCTTCTTCTCCCGCGTGTTCTTGAAGAAGAAGGAGGAGGCCAGCATCGCTGCGCAGTGCAGTGACTCCGCCGTTCGCCGCCACTTGGTCCAGGGAAGCGAAGGGCAGAAATCGACTACCGGTCCAGGTCTTTTTTGGAGCCAGACAGAGTGGCTACTGGTCGCCTCTTGAGAAGAAGTCGATTTCCATGAGGCGTCGTCGCCTCGTCAGCATAAATTCAGACGGTGCGCGGCGTTCGGAACTTCTCTTTAAAAGATAGAGTACGTTGAAGGACTGCTTTTGCACTTGACGAATAGGCGGACGGCAAGGCGGCGCCTTAGAATGACCAAGGGACCAGACTACTCTCGCTGAAATGGACTGCTACTGATAGCGACGACGGCATACACGCCTCGCTGCCTCACAGGACTGTGTACGCGTGACGAGGACGCTGGAGCGACCTATGTACGTACACTTTCTTTCTAATTTTCTTCAGCCCAAAAGCGCAGCGGAGCGTGCTCTTACTCGGAGAAGGGCGCTTATTCCGCGCAGCCGGCGGTTGGCTCCACTGGTGTATAACTCGGCGTCGAACCCTGCGATTCGCCGACAGTTATGGTCGTAAAAGACAGGCAGATGCGTATGTATGTATGTACCTATGCATAGCAGCTACAGCCCAGAAAAGAGTAGGCGGTTACGGCGCCATGGAGAGGGGGATCGTCGAGTGGTCGTTTCGCGCCGCGGGCGAAGGAAGCGCTTATAAATGTGGCTGGGGCCGAGGGACCGAGCGAAAAAACCGCTTCGGGCCATTTTGCTTTGATGCTGCTCTGGCGTCGCGCGCTATTACGACGACGACGACGGCGTCAAGAGAGAGAGGGCGGAGGCGAGCCGTGGCGACTTCACGCCGCCGATCGCCTTCTGCTCCTTCTCCCTTCGCTTATGACCAACCGGCGCGATTCCTCTTCTCCAGTAGCTTCTCGCTTCCTCCTCCTCTATCATTTCGGCTCCTGCGTATAATAGCAGTGGAAAAATGGGCCATCCCCACAGCAGCTTCAAAGCCGGCCGATCCAGCCCCCCCCCCCCCCTCCTTTTGCTCTCGCAAGTCGAGTCCCTAACGGCGGAAAGATGAAGCGGCGGGGCCGCGACGAAGAAGAGGAAGGAAAGGAAAGCGGCGTCGTAGTTCTCTGGCCGACCACGGATGAAGGATGCGTGTCCTGTTTTGACGTTGAGGCGAACGGAAGGCAAACACTTCTCCAGTAAGGAAAAGACTGGGCAGCCAGCGATCTTCTTACCTACGGTCCTATAGCAGAGCTGAGGCAGTTTCTGATACCAAGAAGAGCAGACAACGAAGAGAATACATAAGAGGGCGTCTCCAAACCAGGAAATAGCCACCCATCTGGCACGCGACGTAGTTCAGCCGGCGTAGCATGTACGTATATTGCGCACAAGTCGGTCTACTGGATATATAGCTATTAGATAGGGGCAGGCAGATGACGTTGAAGGTCCAAACTCGAGGACTAACGAAGGTCTAGGGGTGATTAGGTCCGCCGGCTACGAACTGAGGAGCGCTGGAAGGCCAATTCCAAGATGGGGCGCGCGCGCACATATCGACTTGGCCGTCCTCCGTTGGGAGTCCAACTTCTATTCTTGGTAAGGCGGAGAAGCGCCGACTACATATCTATGGCGGCTACGCTCTCGAGCTTCAGTCCCGATTCGATACGCGGATGCTTCGGCGGCTCTCGACGGGCCGCACCTATCGAACGACGTCAGTAAGCGCTCGGTTTTCCTTGGTCCGCCAAATCGGCGGGCAAACGACGACTAGCAATATAGGTGTGCTCGGAACTCGCAGACTTCAGACATACGTACGCACATACACAGTGTGCCTAGCTCGACTTTGCCTTTGCCCTGTCAGCTGGCGCCATAAGGCTTCGTTTTATGGGGCGCTGCCAGTCCACAGAGCGCGTCGTATGGTCAGAAAATGTAGGTAGTAATATTCAACAACAACAACAGCAACAGCGACGAATCTCTAACCGGGGAATTGCGGTCATTGTAGCGCGAAGTCATTGTCGTCTTCCAGAAAGTTTGATTTGGTATTCACATGCCGAAATAGACAATCCACGCCAAAATGGTCTGGCAACGGGAATTTGTCTAATCCAGACTGACCTGCTTTACAACGTTCTGACGTCGACCAGAAGGCTCAAACACGCATTGTAATATGAACTGGAAGTACGTCAGTAGTCTACAGGACTCATGTACTTAATATGTGTACATTAGTGCATGGGTGCTGTTGGCATTCAGCTCAGCTCACATGTTCCGCTGGCGCTCTTGCCGCTGCTGCCGAAGGAGGAGGAGGCGTCGACGGCGTCCTTCTCCTTCCCCTTGAGGAACTTCAACATGACTTCTTTTCCTGCGCCCCCGATTCAGAAGCAGCAGCGGCCCTCAACGACGCCCGATGTCAGATCGACGACGACGGCCACAGTTGGCGGCGGGCGAGGAATTCGGCGCTTCGGTAGAATACTTTCCGGCCGTAGGTGTCGGCTTCAGTGGCGGCGGCACGTTACTTGGGGCGGGCGCGCCGGCCGGCGGTCGAGCACACGTTGCGAGCACTCGGGCGGCTTGTATTGATTGCTGCCGCTTCGAGAAGGCACACGCGCGAGCCTCGTCGTCTCGTCGTCCGTCGACCCGACCCTATACTGGTTAGGGAATATGAGAATGTAATGGGAGCGCCGGCCGACCGACCGACCGACTGGTTAGTCCCCCGGCCGTGTGCACCTCACTCGCGCCCTTCAGACGTCCCGCTGGCTGGCTGGCTGGCAGCCTTCCCTACTAGCCTTATGTGACGCGACGTATTTCCAAACCATTACGGCGCACAGACAATTACAGCTGCGTCGCGGCGGCGGCGGCGGGACCTGCGCTCTTGCGCTCTCTTCGCGAGAATAGCTCCTCTCTCTTGCTCGCTCGCTCGCTCTCCGGACGATAGAGGTGGAGTGGAAGCACTCGGCTAAGCGGCTGCCCCACCACCCTGATACCTTCTACCTTCCTACGTCCGTTGGAGAAGCCGCTTGCTCAGCCCGTCCGCCCCTACATTACGTCGGCCACAGTCGCCGCCGCCGCCGCTTCCATTTCGCCCGCCTGCGGAAGGCCCTACTCGACGCGGACGCCACGTTACACACATAGTGAACGCCTATCCAAGACTGACAATGTTAAGAATGCACCCTGCTCACCCAGCGGCATAAGCAACCCAAGTAAAGAACGGTACGCAGGCGTTATCACGACGGAAGCTCGCCAAGAGAGAAAGGACTTCGTTCAGACTTCCCGCCACAAACTTGGTCGTGAAACGACTGGAAACGACTACGTCATTCGCTCGCGCTATTACACCCATAGTACAACCAGGCGGTTCGTCCAACTCGTGCATATCTAACCTATACATAAGTGCCACTAGTATATACTCGCAGAGTGAGCAGCAGTGTTCAATCACTGCGTAGCTTCTGGTCGAGAAGAGGGGTAGAAGAGTGGGAGTTTGAGAAGAGACAACATAAAATTTCGACTAATATAAACACGACGAGCGTCCAGGCCCGAGAAACGACTGCGAAACGGCACTGCGCTCGTACAAACTCCGTTGGGCAATAGGCGGCGTAAAATCCGCCTTCCTTTCCACTACACACATCCACACCCAATAGGTGCTCGGTGCCTACCAAGCAGGAGCCGTCTGGCGAGCAACAAAAGGTCTCGCCTTCTCCTGCTATAGATAGAGAGACAGCGAGAGGGGGAAAGAGCGGAAGCTCCTATGAAGCAGCAGCGGCGCCGGCGGCTCTCGCGCCAGTTGTCCTAAGTGGGAGGAGCCGGACGAGAGAAGTCGCCGTCTCCTTCGCCTTCGCTCCTCGAGACCTTTCCGCCCCTCCCCCCCCCCCTTCCTTCTCCTTCCGTTCACATCTCTCCCCCTCCCTCTCAAGTTGTGTTCTCTTGTCGGTTGGCGCGAAGCAGGCGCGCGCCCCCCCCCCCCCCCCCGGTTCCTCCCCACTGGCCGACAATGAGGGGCGTAGCGGAATTGGAATTGATTGTGGTTCCTGGTTGTTGCCGCTTCCTCCGCTACTGACTGGCTGCAGCAGCAGCGACTGACTACGAAACGCTTCCCAAACTCGGAAAAGGCACTGAAGCGATGCCTTTGGAGAGAGGGAGTGAGCCGATTGTTTTTGGGCCGGCTGAGGGCTTCGCTTTGGCCTCCTCACCTAATCAAGACAACGCGAGGCAGGGGGGGGGGAGTGTCGGCTGAGTGAACCACCGATTTCTCGCTTGTGAAATGTGACGAGTATTATAGCTTGAGGATGCAAGCTGGGTTCTTCCAACGAATTAGCGAAGTGGCTTCAAGCGTCCCTCTGTTGCAAAACAGAAGCAAAGTCGAAGGAAGGGACAAGGCCAACTCACTGGCTTCCGAAGAATGCTGTCCCTCGCCCTTCTTCGTCGCGGCCGCGTTTCCCATAAACAGCGTCTTCTTGAGTCCGAACATACAGATCGAAGGGCTTGTGGTCGTCGGTCGGCTTGAAGAAGACTAGCGAGCGCCTCTCGCGAGGAGTCAACGGCCAAAGTCGCCCTCAATCATCCATGGGTTATCCGAGCTGCTGTGTGCGCGGCCGACGGTCGGGGCGATCGTCTCTCAGTGGAATTAGCGCCAAAGGCGAAGCGCCAGCACGCCTTTCCAGTCAGACGACAACGAATAACAGTTGAACAGGAACTAACTCGGGCTGAAGACGTTGGAGAGTTAGCCTCCTGGGTTGTTGGTTATTGTTATTCTCAACAATAACAAAGGTGCGTGCTTCGCCGCACAATGGTTATGCACCCACACAGTATGTACATACATATGAGCGTGAAGGACTAGACGGCTACTGTTAACTTATTTCAGCTGGGCAGGGCACTGCAGCGCAGCGTCTGCGAAGTGCGGAGAGCGAAAGCAAACACTTTCTAGGCAACGCGGTGCTGGCAACTAAGTTAAATACTGAAGAATCCGGCACTTTATGAAGAGCATCAAAATCGTTTGCACTATGGAAAGCAAGTTCTTTCTGCTTATTGAGGGAAAAGTTAAGAGTATGCTCCCAATTAAGAAAGCGCGACTGTGTGGCTATAAGCGAGCTTCCATCAACGCAGAAAAGCGAAAGGTGCGCTGGTGCGGCTGCGCCGTCGGCACAACGAAAACCCAAGAATGGTGATTTGGATGCACACAGATAGACGAAGCCGGCGGCTCTGCTTCGCCGTCGTCGTTGCCATTGCGGTCGTCGTCGTCGTCGTCGCTCCAATGGACGGCGCAGGGCCCACCGCGCATGGCAACCAGAGAATGCCCTCCCGGTTTGTTAGGGACGAAACAGCGCGCGCGAGACTTTCAACCGGCCGACGGCCCTGCGCGGCTTCGGCGGCGGCGGACATAGAGTAACGTTTACCTCACTGCCTTCTCTCCTCTCTCTCCTTCCTCTATTGATTGGAATGTTCCCTCTCACTCTTTCTCCAGCTCACCCTCTCCTTTAGTGCAAAGAAAGCCGTTTATAGGGACCTGCTGGCGACCATGGCTAATTCTGAATGAGTCCACACCAAATTACTACATCACACATACTATTCATTTCTTATTCTCCCCCCCCCCATTTTTTTTTTTTTTCTTCTTTTTTTTTTTTTTTTTTGGCGACCATTAGTAGCGGCTCAATTACCGCGGCTCTCGCCAATGGATAACATTTCTCAGGAATAAGGGTGTATTGGCTGGGCGAAATTGCCTCCCAAGCAAGCCACTCTCCATTCTACATTTTTCTTGCACACATTGTATGCCAGTGTCTAGGGTGCGCACAAAACTACGGATGATCATTTATTTGACAACAGGCACATGTGCCTATTTATGTTGAATGCAGAATCATCAAACGAGCCGGTATTCACTGTTCAGTCAAATGGACGACTACGACTTGCATTTTGAGGCACCTGTCCATCTGTCAAAATTAGGACCTATCTATTTACTATGCAACCAAAAAGTCGTTTTTGACTTTGCCGAAGAGAAAAAATAACTCTGTGCAATTGCTTTGGTTTTATGCTGCTGCTGACGAAACTGTCCAACCGTTATGTTTCATTTCTGGACCATAGCGTTGTACCTACCGCGCTTGTATTACCTACGGTACAATGTACATAGTTACCTGTTTTGGCACATACCATGTGTACTATCTTCATTCGTTCTACATATTCTATTATCGAAATAGTAGAAGGCAAATTGACTTTTGTACGTGTATGTACAGCGAACGGAAGTGCGCGCTCTTCCAGAGTGAAGCCATTAAAAGAAATACATAAGTACCTACTCTGTCTGTGCGTACCTTGTTTGTGCTGCGCCGCCTGGTCCTCTCTCCGGAAGAGGAAGGGTGCTGCCATGGCGTCTGGGGGAGTCCCGCTGGTCCCTTGCCGAGGGGAGGAGGAAGTCGCCGAGAAGGGTCGCCGAAAGTCGGCCAGCCTTTGCAGGTACGATTCCCAGTTTCTGCTGGTCGTGTCACTGAATCGATTTCTACAATTTCAGTCACGGAATCAACCGCAAGGCAAACTTGGAACTAAGAACTAGGAACAACAGCGTCGTTCGTCTAGGAACAACAGCGAGTCTCCGGACGACCTAACCTATTTCGGCGGGGATCCATTGAGATCGCTTCTGGCTTTGTTTGCAGGCAACAAGTGGGCAACAATCGCTGGCGAAGTACGCGGGCGGAGTAAAAGCCTCTCCTCTTTTGTCTCCGACCACTGAGTTTCTCGGCGCCGCCGTCTACCGTTGCAGATGGGCGCTGAGCAGCTAGTGGGTTGGGCAGCGACGGTGGGAACGGCGGCGGTGATTGTGCGCAGGCGTGTGCGGCCTGGCAGTCTCGGCTGGAAGCGTACACGTACGCGCTTGAATCACAATCGCCCATCGGCGGCGGCGGCGCGATGTGGGCAAAGTCAAGCCAAGTAGGCGCAAGCGCGCTCCTCGACGTGTGCGCTCGCCGGCGGACAAACAGCTCGAAATAAATTCTGCCGCGCACGTTCTCTCGCGAGAGCTGATCGCTATTAGACGCCTTTGCACCTACAGTATAGGCTCGCTGCAAGCAGAGCGCGCGCCGCGGAAAGGCACGGAGGAACCCGACACCGGCGCGACCGAAGCGCGCACGTGAGCTACCATGGGGCCGGAAATATCTCCACAAGCGTCGCGTCGCCGACTTTTTTCTTCCTCGACTTTTTCACAGCGATCATCAATCGACAGACACTCATGGGCAGAGAACGGATGAAAACAGCGCAAGCCGACCGGTTGGTCTACGGCGCGCGCCGCAGCTGAGTAATGTGATGGGGCGCTATTTTGGGGAGCGCTTCGCGACGCCGCCTATTCAATTCTGGGCCCAATTTTGGAGTACTAGTCGGGAGTGATGACGGATTGTTGAAACGCGCACATCTCGCACTATTTACCGCGGGCATGTTTACCGATCATTCACCGGAATTGATCGTTCTTTTGAAACACTAGCGTACATACAGTACACGCATGTGCATGGAACATTCATATCAGTTCACGGAAGGAGGTACTGAAGAAGTCGCATAGGGCATATTACGTGTCCGTTTCCTCATGATACCCTGAAGCGTAGGACACGCCGTCAAAAGAACCTTGCAAAAGACCTTGTTTAGGGGAATGCCTTGACGAGGCTAAATTTACCCTTGCCACTGCTCTCTGCCGACCAGAATAGCTTGTCTTATTAGAAAAGTAGCGCCTCTATTTGTAGAATAGCGGTGCGTGCCGAAATGGCTACCTCTATGCAGATGTCGCCTGTGGGCTTGCATGTATAAAGGTCACAAGGAAACCCACGTACATACGGAAAGAGCAAAGTGTACATCGACAAATAACATTTGCATTGACAGACAGTTGTTTTTGAAAGAGGGTTCGATTTGCATCTACAGTACAAAAGAGTGAAGAAGAATGGGTAGATTATGGGTGTATCGTTTACGATAAGGCAAAATCCTAGAGTTCTTCAACCATCACTGCTCGTTGGCAACGGAGACGAAGAGGTGTTCCACCGAGGTCTGGGCGATGGAGAACTCTTCAACCAGGCCGTCCTCGATGAGTCGGTGGACCAAGCCGAACAGCTCGGACAGCTTCTTGTCTGCCATGGCGACCTTCAGCTCCATGTAGGAGGAGCGCTTCTCGATCCACTCAACGTCGCCGTAGGCGCTGCCGAATCGCGCCTGCGCCTGCTCGGGATCCAGCAGCGGTCCCAGCCGCAGCTTCAGACTGTAGCTTCTGCCGAACTTCTCCTGCAGCTGCTGGGTGCGCAGCATGGACCTCATGGCGCCGTTGACGAGAATGGCGATCTTCTGGGCCACCTGCTCCGCCTCCTCCACGTAGTGGGTTGTGTAGACGACGGCGGCGCCGCTCTCTCGAGCTTCCGACACGAGGCGAACCACCGCCTGACGCGCCTTGGGGTCGATACCGGTGGTAGCTTCGTCGATGACCAGAAGGTCGGCGCCCTCGTTGAGCATGGCGAGCGCGAAGTTGAGCTTGCGCTTGTTGCCGCCCGATAGATTCTTGCTCGCCTTCTCCGCGTGGATCTGCAGGTCGAGCTCCTGGAGCAGTCTGCCAACGATGCGCCTCTTCTCCGCCGCAGTCAGACAAAGTAGACTACTGAACAGCTTCAGATGCTCCGCGGTTGTCAGCAGATCAAACAGGCTGTTATCTTGCGGGCAGTAGCCGACGTTCTGCAGCTTGCCGTAGCGGCTCTGCCATATCCGCTGTCGGTTGACTTCGACGCTTCCTCCGTTTGGTCGTTCTATGCCAGAGAGTATGCGTTGCAGCGTGCTCTTTCCGGCCCCATTTGGACCCAGCAACCCTACGCACTCGCCCGGGTTCAGACCCAAGGAGATGAGCTTCAGTACGACATTACCGCCGTACCGCTTCTCCACACGCTTCGCTTTCAGAATGTACTCTTTGTCGTCGGCAAAGACTTTGTGGTCTTCGTAGCTGACGTCTGGATCGTAGACCACTTCTGGCGCCTCGACGTGTTGATCCCCTTCAACGTGTGGCTGAACTGATGACGCCTTTCGCAGGCTGGGGAACCCAACTCTTGAGAGGACCTCCTTCTCGCCGCCGACTATAGCAACAAGAAGCAAAACGGAGCAGAGAGAGGCGCATGCGAAACGCCACCAGACAACTCCGACGAGCCACGACAACTCTTGCGGTTGGTCAATCGCGAGGAGGGAGAAGACCACGGCTGATCCAAAGTAGTGTGGCAAAACGCTCAGCGCCAAAGTGAGGTAGAAATACCAGGCTTCGCTAGAGAATAGATGCTTGACTTTCATTTCCAGCAGCCAGGCCAGCGCGAAGCTGCCCATGGATATGTAGAGGAAGGTGGCCATCGCTCCTTGGTGTCGCTTCGCCGAGAAGGACATCCAGTAGCAAAGTAGGACGGAGTTGACGAAGCACACCACGAGTGCCGCCGTGAAGACGAGCGTTGAGGGCCAGCTCGAGTGGGCCATATCCAGAAAGGCCTTCTTCCCCCAGAAGAGAGCTCCCGCAAGGAGGGCGGCGCCGACGGCGAAGCTGACGTCCCATATCGAGTGGACGGCCCAGTAGGACGCCCTGCTGACGCTGCTGAAGAGCAGTAGCTGCTTCAGTCCGTCCACTCTTTCAGTCACCAGCTGGCCCAGGACCGCGGCCGCCAGGAGGCAGCAACTCAGTGGGATCAGTATTCCCAACTGAAACGCTTCGTCCATGGTGTCCCCATTGACGGGATGACGACTGGCGGGCTCCATGTTGAACTCTTCAGTGGTGGCCCGTAGAATGAGCGGCGCGCTGTGGTTGCTTTGCCAGGCGCCGGTGACGAAGTAGCCGTTCAGCAGCACGGAGGGCATGTGTCGCGAGTTCTTGTGGTGCCATAGGCGCCAGTCGTCCTCCGACTGATCCATCCTTCCAGCCCAGATAACAACGACTTCTCGGCTCTCCTCTGAAGCTTGGCTGTGTTGGATTCCTCCGATCAGTGAGGCGTAGCGGCGTTTCAGAAGCTCGTTTGCTATGGACTGGCTTGAACTCCCTTCGATGAGAACGAGATGTTCGTCCGAAGGTAGCGGAGTTACTTCTGCTTCTCTCAAATCGTCCGGGTCGCTGTTTTGGCAGCCGTGACATCCGCAAGTCATGAGCTCCTGCCTGTAGATCAAATGTTTCCCCAAAACTGCGCAGCTTGCCTCTTTCGGCTCTTCAGCACATCTTGCACCAAAACCCACGTCAGTCAGCCATTTCAGGAACTCGTTGTCATCTATTCTACTTGCCAGACCTTTATTCTCCGGCGCAGCTGTAGCTTTTGCGTCGTCGTCTTCATCGAATCCGAAGAAGTCGCCGAAGTAGTCGTCTTCATCCGTCGTCTCCTTCTTCTGCTGTTCGGCGAAAAACATGAAGTTGGGGCGGTACTCAGTATAAGACGTTGTCATTTCTAGTGCACCCGTGGAGATGGCGTACTTGTTCAGCGTCGAGTGCCGCAGCGCTAGGTACTGAACTGCAAGAATTGTCAGCAGCGCCAGCGCAGGACCTAATAGCTGCGTCACGGGCTGGCCGACTCTGCGCCTCGCCAGCGTGGCTTTCAACCAGAAGAGGGCCATAATCTGGATGAGAGCGGACGGCTTTCGTCGTACACGGCCTCGATCCTCAACCAGTTCGCTCCGCGTGGCGACGCTCTTTCGACGAGCAGAGGGTCTGTGCGCCGAGTGCTTCTCCCTCCTCTTGTCCGCCTTGTTCGTGATCGAGAGGAACACCTCTTCCATGGTGGACTCGTTGACCGTGAAGCCGGATATCGTCTCCTTGTCCTCCAGCTTCTCCAGGTACTGGAGCGCGTGAACCACCTCATTCTGCTTCATCAGCTCCAAGGGCATGCTAAGGACCGTGGACGTGTTGCTCGACTCCTTGATCTTCGTGACCGACGCCTTGGAGCTGACCATCCGCTGCTTGGTCTTCTCCACGTTGATGGGGCTCTGATGCTGGAGAGTGACGCGGAAGCCGCCGCCGTACTTGGCCTTGAGGTAGGCGGGCGTGCCGAAGCACTGGAGCTGGCCGTGATCGATGATGGCGATTCGGTCGGCCAGGATGTCCGCCTCCTCCATGTTGTGGCTGGAGAGCAGCAGAGTCGTCTTGGACTTGTACTTGAGGATCACGTCCCAGATGGCCCTTCTCGATTGGGGATCGCAGGCCGAGCAGGGCTCGTCCAGAATAGTAATCTCTGGACTGCCCAGAAAGGCGAGCGCGATGCTTAGTCGGCGCTTCAGACCGGTGGGCATGTGCCTAACCGAAGTGCTTTGCTGCTTCAACTCGGACAGCGTCATGTTCTCGAACATTTTCTGCGAGTGCGCCTCCAGGTGGGCCTTCGAAACGCCTTTGAGCGCCCCAAAGAACTGCAGATGCTCCGCCACGGTCATGGAGGGGTAGATGATGTCGTACTGTGGACAGTAGCCGATCTTCTTCTGTAGTTTCGAGGTGGTCGCGGCGGTCAGGTGGACGTCGTTGATGGAGACGCTGCCCCTGTCGTGCTTCAGCATTCCCGTCAGGATGTTCAGCGTTGTGCTCTTCCCCGCGCCGTTGTGGCCGAGGAAGGCGGTGATTTCGTTCTTGTAGAAGGCGACCGAAAGCCCGTCGACAGCGGTTGTCTTCCTGAACGATTTCGTCAGCCCACTGATGTCGATGCCGACCGCCTTGTCGATCGGCACGGCTTGATAATCCGCTTTGAACGACTCCTTGTGCTTGTCGCCTTCTTTGCTGTCGCTGTCTGTCCGCTGTGTAGCTCTGTAGTAGCTCGGCTGCAGAAAGAAGTAGGCTGGCAGTTTGGTACCGTACTTGCCGGGAGAGATGAAGTCGAGGTAAAAGGCTATGAGTGCCAACAGGACCAGTTGAATGGCCAAGTAGATTAACATTTCTCCAACTCCATAGAGCCGATCTTGCTCAAACGGACTCTTGAACAAATTGTCGATTCTGCTTCCGTCTTCTCTTTCCCAGGCGAGCAGGTAGCCCAATCCAATCTGGGCCGCGACGCTGGGGTGGAGCAAGGCGCCCACCCTAGCCAGCAGCGCTCTGTTGGTGAAGCCGACGACGGGCAAGAGGTCGAACCACTGGGGCAACAGCCAACCGGCGAGCATGAGCAGCGCCATGGCGACTCCCGCCTTGGTGGAGCTCTCGAAAAGGCTGGAGACGAAGAGGGAGAAGCAGACGACGGCCACGCCGTAGCCCAGGAACAGCAGAAGCACAAGCGCCGCTGAAGAGCCATCGAGAAGCGGCGTCAGATAGAAGCAGAGGAAGGCGGCCAGAGAGATGGCGAGAGTGAAACTAGCGCCGAAGAGGAACCACGCCAGCTTCGCCTGGAGCCGGGACACGCCGGATGCGAGGATGACCTGGAACAGTCCCTCCGCTTTCTCGTAGGAGATCTCCACTGCTAGCGTGTAAGCGATACCGAAGTAGCCCAGCGTCAGCAGGAGCGAGCTCACGTAGGCTGCGAAGGAGTAGGGAGCCGGATCCTTCCGACAGCGCGACGGCAGTAGCTTTATTTGAAGGTCGACGTCCAGGGGTCGCCCTAGATGCTTCTCGACAAGGGCGGACTCCAGCAGACTTTGCAGAACTAAAGCTGCACGACTGCCACGAAATCCTCGGTTGATTGTGAGGTGGTATGACGACCTGCCTTCGCCGAAGCCAATCACACCCCAGACCAGAGCACCCTCTTTTGGCGACTGGGTCCTCACGTATTCTATGGCCGCTGAGTGAGATGCGAATCCCAGTGATCTGTTTTCGAGTGTTGGGTAGCAGCGACGCAGGAGCTCATATCGCCTCGAAAACTTTTTCGATTTCGACGTATGTTTTGAAGAACCATTTCTGTAGGGGCTGTCCGACTGGAGTGGCAAACCGATTCTCTTCCTTGGACGCGTCCTTATGCCGAGTTCTCTCGCAAGCTTTCTTACTCCAATTCTCTTATTCATCTGGCTTGACATGAGGTTGACTACCCGTCTCCCATACGTTGTGTCTGGATAGTAGACCAGCTGCCCCGTGAGAATGAGATCCAAATGAGACACCTGAAAGAGATACCATTATGATAAGTACATTGAGAACAGTATGCCGTTTCGGTTTCACCCGTACCAGTTTGTATTCCACTCTCAGGGTTAGTTCTTTGGGTTTCTCGCCCTGTTCCCCTCCTTCGTCGCCAGGCCCTCCTCCACCTCCGTTACCAGACGGTAACACCGGGCTTGCGGGTTTGTCGCTCCAACAGAACGGCCATTCTTCCTCTTTCGTTCGCTTCTCCGGATCCTTGGGCATCTTGAGGTCGCAAAGCTCTGAATCGTCAGACTCGTCCACACATCTTCTGAAGTGGTCGTCCTCGCAAAACAGCGTGTCTAGGAGCTTCTCCGAGCTGCTCGGAAACAGGTCGAGGGCGGCGTGATCGCAAGTCTCGTCGGGCGGATTGAGATAGCCGATTGTCGCCGGCGTGTAGTAGTAGATGACGCCCAGCAAGAGCAGGGGGAACAGCAGGAAGAAGACGGTGCTGTAAGGATGTCTCTTGGACCAAAGGAAGTTCCTCCACAGCAACGCCAAGAGGACGGAGGGCCGCTTGCCGTCGTCGGCCACGACGTCGTCTTCCACCTCTTCAGGCGCAGCTGGTGGAGCTGACGCGGCGTCGTTAGCAGCCGTCTCGCCCGTTGCAGAGGCGGCCGGTGGGGGCGACGACACCTCGTCTTCGGGCGTTGCCTCGTCGACCATTCTGAAGAAGTGCAGAGCTGTTGTCCCGGCGCACCTTGAATTGATTGGGCGCAAGTTGTTGAAATCGACATCTGAAGACCCTTCAAGCGTAGCAATTTGACATCGCCGTGGTAACCGTTACCGTAAACAGCAATGCCGACCAACGTCCCAGTAGTAATTAACCGCTCGTTAGTGATTGGTGCCAACAGCATGAAGCACAGTTCGGGCAAATCTATGGAAAATTTGCCCACTGTGACAAAGTCCAATTGGTACGTTTCTTAGAACAACAAAACTTAACTAAATACATTAAAATGGCTACATAGGTATAAGATAGTACACGCAAAATAACATCATTAAAAGCGAGAAACAATGATAAAATGTTTGCTTCTGCACAAATGGCGTCCATTTAATAGTTAATGATTAAGTCTTCTGTTAATACTTCTATAGAATTAACACAATAATGGTTAAACAATTTAATTTCGTTAACTTATGCATATTGTGTTAATACATCAATAGCTTAAAGATATCTCTATAATCAGTAAAGTATTTCAGAATCGTCAATATAGGTACAATATAGGTACATATATAATATAGGGTAGCTGAATTGCTGCCGTGTTCTGCTACATACATGGCATGGAAGAATTTGTGGAAGGCCGGCCAGATCTACCAGCGTGGGAAAGACGTCTACCAGCTCGACCAAATTTTCGACGGTCTTATTGGACGCCGGCTGGTTACGGAACTGTGGAGGCAGGCGGACGATCAAGGGAACTCAAGGCGACGTCGAAGTTGCTGTATTTTGCCCACTCGCCGCGCTCCCCCAACGACCAGCCTGCAGAGAGCGAAAATCGGCGGGTTATGGATTTTAGATGGCGTTGCACTTCTTCAGACTAGACAAAACAGAACCAACCGTGGTCGGAAGTAAACACAACTATGGTAGAATCCGCGAAATGCGCTTTGTCTAGCGCTCGCATAATTCGTCCGAACTGATCGTCCATATATCGGACGCTGGCGAAATAACTCTGACGCACCAGTTTCTAAACGTGATTATATCCCACTCAGTGAGGGAAGTTTGTGGGTTCCGAATTCAACTAAGCTACTAAGCTAAAGCAAACTGAGTTCAAGTTACATCAGTATTAAGGAAATCCAAAATTCAAATTAAACGGGTTATACTAGCACTGGATAAATACATACAAAGTAAATGAAATACAATAAAGTCAATATAACAAGATACATCAGACGAGATTAAAATACTACAAAATGAAGTTTCCTTCACCTGAAACAACTCGGATAGGGCTATGGAAAGCTGACGTTCAGCAGCTTGACGTCGTCTCGTTTCCGTAAGTCTGTCCAAGGGTTCCAGGCGACGTCAGGCAGTCGTGCACTGATGTCCGTGTTATTGGCCAGCTCCACAGTCGATAGTGAGACAAACTCTAAAGCGGAATCACTTGAATTGACGGTGTTAAACTACTGGCCGCAAAGATGCGAGCAAACCTTTGTATGACACCGGGTACTTTAGTGGGACGTGTGGGCTTTGCGGAAGCCGATGGCTAGAAAGAACGATTGGTCAGCTTTCGATGTATTTCGTTTGGCAAACTCTTTCAAGAACTGGACGGCTGCATCGGCCGTTTGGATATCGGGGTGTCCCCTCTGGTTGGGACGTCAGATCCACGGGACAAACGAGGTTTCTGCCAAGCTCTGCGTCGAGTCAACTGGACAAACCTGCACGGAGCGAGCGGCTATGTCAATTGCCGCTATCGGGCTTTTACGTTAAGTTGTTGCGTCACCTTTGCTGCGCGATATTTCTCGGTCGTAGGATGGAAAGGCCTATCCGACCAGCTGAACGGCCAGTCGCAGTTTCCGCCAGAACAGTTTGCCTCAAGCATGGTAACAACGTCCGCTACCACGCTTGTCCAATTGCGCCGACTGTCCCTACTTTCATGTAAGACAGGACATTAATGTACCTACCAGGTGGAATACTTTGCCGAAAGACGCAGTATGGTAGTTGCCAGTTTCTTTGAAGTACTGGGGTAGGGTGGTAAAGTTTGTCTTGGCTCCGCGATAAGAGACGTTTCTCCAGTATGCCTGTCGATTTGCGAAGACATTCAGCGTGTCTGGCCGGCGACTTGTCAGCGTGGAAGTTCGACTTGGACCGCACAACGCCAGCTATGATTGAGAAAGAAAGCAAGAAGGCGAGTAATTTGGGCCAAATAGAATTAAATGAGGTGAATCAAAGGAGTTAGCAAGCAAACAAGTTTAACCAACTTGAGTCAATTTAAATAATTTAATTAAATGAAATTAACTTAAAATAAATTAGCTCAAATTAAATAAAATTAAATTGTATTAAATTAAATTGAATTATATTAAATTACATTGAATTATATTACATTAAATTATATTAAATTTTACTAAATTTTATTAACTTAATTTATTGATTAAATTAATAAAAGTAATTATTAAATAAATAAATTAGATTAAATTGGGATTAAATTAAACTAAATTTTATTAAATTTATTAAATTAATCGATTGATTAAATTAATAAAATAAAATAAAATTAAATTAAATTAAATTGAATTGAAAATAAATTGAATTGTTTTAAATTAAATTAAACTAAATTGAGTTAAATTAAATATA
>JASAMZ010011162.1:0-2500 GCA_030248115.1 Linhomoeus sp. GSCO2_2
TTTTCGCCCGGCCTCAGCCGGGCGAACCCCTACGAGAGCTTTTCGTGCGTGCGTCCGTGCGTCCGTCCGTTCGTCACGCTCTCAGATCTCGGCGTTGGTAAGTTGTAGGAAGGAGATCTTGGGCTCTACGGAAAGGTCTCGACTTACTGGTAATGTGCCTCAAGAAATCGGCGTTCAAAAGTTTGAATTGTGCGCGCTACAGTAACCCGAAGGTTCAAACTGAAAACGGCTATTACTCGCTCGTCTTACGTCGTAGAGCGGCGTGCGATATGTCAACTGAAAGGTCTCGACGTGCGCTTTCGCTTGACATAAATAAGTTTCTTAATTACGCAAACACGCAACACGAAAAGCGACATTCTCGCGTTTTTAACGCAGAAATCGCTCTAACTCGCTCAGCGTGCGTCGTACGGAGACGATCTTGGGTTGGTTGGATAGCTCTCGACTCACTGATCATTTGTTCTTCTATCGGTCGAAACTCAAAAGTTTGAATTTCGGGAGCTACAGTAACCCAAAAGTTTAAAACTCAAAACTTATCTAACTCGCTGGTCTTCCGTCATAGAGAGACGATCTTGAGTTCCTTGAATAGGTTTCGGTACACTGATATTTCCGTTAAGAGAAGTCGAAATTCAAAAGTTTGAATTGCGCGCGCTACAGTAACCCGAAGGTCCAAAACGCAAAAGGGCTCTAACACGCTCGTCTTACGTCGTAGAGCGGCGTGCGATAGGTCAACTAAAAGGTCTCGACGTGCTCTTTCACTTGGCGTAAAAAATTTGTTAATTACGCAAACACGCACCACGAAAAGCGACATTCTCGCGTTTTTAGCATAGAAATCGCTCTAACTCGCTCAGCGTGCGTCGTAGAGAGACGATCTTGAGTTGCTGGATAGCTCTTGACTCACTGATCATTTGTTCTTCTATTGGTCGAAACTCAAAGGTTTGAATATCGCGAGCTACAGTAACCCAAAGGTTCAAACAGCAAATGGGCCCTAACTCGCTCGTCTTACGTTGTAGAGCGGCATTCGTTCGACCGTTTGAAAGCTTACGTGGAGGCAGTTGTTGAACGGTCATTCCTAAATAAATACTTTTGTTTTTTTAAACCCTTGTCTTACGAACAACTTTGTCTGCTAAAAAAATTAATCCCGGGCGATCCCAATGTTGCCTTGCAACAACCGCTCAGAAATGCGTGTGTCTTGCTCAAAAAATTAATCCCGGGCGATCCCAATGTTGCCCTGCAAGAACCTCTCAGAAAGGAGCGTGTCAGAAGTAGCGCATGAATAGTGGACTCCGGGCGGGCGCGCGTCATATCGGAAAGGCTTAGAAATACTTTACAAAGTATCCACTCTTTTACTCTTCCACTCTAAAACACTCACAAACCACTCTGTATTAATAAAACAACTCAACTTTTTTAAAACAGCTTGTTGCCCTGGTTTTCCAGCTGCTTGCGCAAATCAAACAATTTCCTGCTAATTTTGAGCTGCCCTTGGGTTTTGTGAATGGTGATGGTCACCTTGTGCTCGCCCTTGTACTTATAGTCGCGCAAATTCTTACAGTTCCTCAAAATCGCGTCCCTAGTGTCGGTTTTGCCCAATTTGAAGATGATCATGTTCTGCAGCTGAGTACGCTTGTCAGGAAGCCTATGAATCGCGCAAATTTCGCTTAGAATCTCCTCGGTCTTCTCATGGCTGAACTTGCATCCGTTGCTGAGCACCTCCTTGACGATGACCTTCCAGTCGGAGACCGTCTCCACGACGCCCACCGGCTTGGGAATGTTGCGCATGATGAGGTTGAACTGGTAGGAGTTCTTGTCCTGATTTTCGATGCGCTTCTCGTGCTCTTCCAACTGGGCCATGTGCTTGTCCAAAGTGACGCCATGCTCTGCAGATTTGTCGTACAAAATTGCGCAAAAATGGCGGCAAAATTCGCTAGCATACAAAATCACGGACCAATTCTATTTAGAATATTTATGAACTTTGTCGAAGTATAAACAAGCTAGTTAGCTGTCGTCTGTTGTGCAAATTCACAAAAATTGGGAGAAAATAGTCAAAATTGAAGAAAATAACACCAATAAATTCAAAAATTCACCGTCAACTTTTTCGCTAAGCTTGTCGATAGTTTCGTAGAGCTTTTCGATGTCCTGATCCGCTGTGTCCATTCTAGGTCGCTTTCTTCCCGATCTCTGGTGTTCAGAAGTGTTGCCTTGGTTCTGAGTCTGCAATATTGTCAAAAATCGAAAATTTGGGATAATAAATATCAAAATTTGATATCTAATTGAGGTTTGCACCTCAGTCTAGAAATGTGAGGCATTCGCCTCTAGATGGGGTGAGGTATTCACCTCTGTGTGTGAGGCATTCGCCTCTGGGTGATAAGAACTCAAGAAGAAACAGGTAACAAAAGTTTAAATTGTAAAATTAAGGGAAAAATTGAAGTAACGAAATAAAATAAAGTGTGAAAGGTTTCCCAAGCATATTGCGTACTAGGGAGTGGGTATGCACCACACATCA
>JASAMZ010011162.1:7500-10322 GCA_030248115.1 Linhomoeus sp. GSCO2_2
ACTTCTAGAGTGTCGAACATTTGCACGTTTCCAGGAAAGTCGGGCGTGTGAGTCGTGAAGAAGCCTGAATGTAAGCACAAGTGTCGTCGTCGTCGTCGCCGTCGCCGCCGCCGCCGTCGTCGTCGTCGTCGTCGTCGTCGTCCGTTGAAACACGCACTATAGAGTCTTTAGTTTGCAACCAATTATCAACATACCAAAAGCACTTTCTCTGTAAGCCATGGTGACGACGACGATTCCTTGAGAAATCAAATTGGATACGATATTTGACGTTTTCAAGTCGGTTGGCGTGCCTCTGTGAAAACCCATTTTCGACCACACCATTACTGGATGTAATGTCTCTGTCGATGCCTGAATGTTGCAAAATCACATGACGAATCGACTACAAATTGAAATTGTTTCGAAACGTGAAACCGTACTTAATGTGTAAACTTACCTTTGGAGTGTACACGTTTAGGTAAAGGCAATCTTCAATGCCCAGAATGAAACCATAGCGGTTTTGGGCGCACTCTGATCGATAATAGGTTGCGTTGATGGTTTCCGTCCATGGCTCAGGTGGAACTGGTTTCTACAAACAATGTTTGAAGAGCGGTCACGACGACGACGACGACGACGACGACGGGACGACGACGACGACCACGACGACGACGACGACGACGACGACGACGACGACGACGACGACGACGACGACGACGACGACGACGACGACGACGACGACGACGACGACGACGACGACGACGACGACGACGACGACGACGACGACGACGACGACGACGACGAGAACGACGACGACGACGACGACGACGACGACGACGACGACGACGACGACGACGACGACGACGACGTTTAGCTAAAACACACCTGAAATCTCAAGTTTCCAACAGGCGGTTTGGCGAAAGGTATCCCCTTGAAAACATCAGCCGCACCCCTTAAACCATTGGTATTCGTGTAGTCGACATGATAGCCTAGAACTGGGCCCTTCGTCGTTTGGACGCGTACAGGGTTGCTTGTGTCGTCTTCTTCTGAATAAACTCCAAGTGTTGTAGTGCAGATTACAACTGAAACCAATGCTAGATGAACGACTGTCGTCATTGCACCCTTCACGTGTGCGTTTAATTTGCTTTCTCGCGACTAGCACGGATTAAAGTGCACTAAACTTCGCGGAGGAATCTGCACGATAGCGGTGATAACACTTCGGCTGCCTTATCAAGGCAGTTCAGTTATTCACCTCGAGGTGACGCACGTAAAACGCCATCGTGCATATATTGCGCGAACTTCGAACGCGTCTCGAACGCAACTGTTCCCGCACGTTCCGCCACGATACGAAGCCTGTTTCGGAAAGTTTTGCCTCTGTAGATGCAGCAAAACGGCCATAAACAGTTTGTCGACAGTACTGCAGGGTTGGGGGCACCGAATACCAGGCAATACAAGTTTTAGCTGCTGGTTCGTCAAACCGAGCGGCACGTAAATTGAAAACCGAAACTTTCTTCAGCGAAGTGGGGAAACGATTTATGAAACGTAGAGAGTTCTGCTAGGAAAGAGAGCAGATTTCAAAAGCGAAACAATAGCACGAGCCTACCAAACGATGCCATGTCGCTCTGTTGCCTCTGCAGTGTGAATTGACTGAAGTCGTTAGGTACCTACTAGCAGTTTTCACGTGTGCACCAAACACTTGGCGAAATCGCAACGACATAACACAACGAATGGGCACACCAATCACAGTCGATCTACTCTTCCCTCCAGTGGAAGCAGTTCTGGCGAAACTGGTGCAGAATGCTGCTCAGTCTCTTTCCTCCAGGATCTCGTTGCTTCCGTTGATCGACTGGGAAACCTCCTCCCACCCAGCGCTTTCTTCTGTGGTGGGCGGTGGCCTCCTCGAGGTGCAGCGGCTAGCGACCCATCGGCCAGTCGACTCTGTGGAACTCGACCGCTGCCCCCGCAGGCACACGTACACGTGCAGCTCCCGCCCAGATGTGCAGCAGACGGAGGGAGGTCAGGCTCCGCCAGATCCACGCAGCTGACCGTAGAGGCCCCCTGTTGTGGCGCTTGCTGCAGCTGCTCCACGTGACCGATTGAGATGGCCTACAGTCAGGGCGCCCCCATGGCCGGAGTGTGCAAAATCGACAGCGCCCGGCTTTCCTGAGGATGAAAACGCAAAAGACACTCGCAATCGAACTTCCACATCAAACGGTTGAAAACAACAACACGGTGCTGGGAACTCCAACTGCTGGACGACAGGCCTGGGCCAACAGTGGTGGGCCCAACTCGGACAATGGAGGCCAGAAGATGGCTCTGTCCGCGCGATAGTGGGTGAGGAAGCCGTGCGGCGGCTCGATCAGACTCAACGAGAGCCTTCTCAGGGGTTCGGGCGCTGCGTCAACTGACAGATTGGCCAGCTTCTGCAGAAGGTCACCGAAGGGGGGGGGGGGGGGGGGAGCACCGATTGAACTTCCAGCGACCGCAAAGCGCCAGAGCCTCTCCAAGAGGCGGCACTGACGGTCCCTCCTTTCCTGCTGACTTAGGTGCCGAAAGTCCGCACACGCTGTTGGATTTTCTTATATCCAGAAATTCAAAGAACAAAACAAAAGAATGAAGGCCTTTCGGTTTCTGGTACAGAAGAAATGCGCCTGACGTCCCGTTGCGACGCTCAAATATGTCGAGGATAGGACGCGTCCGCACTTTTTTCGACGCGGGCAGTAGGTACGGTAGCGTTCTGATTCAAAGCCATACGCGCAGCGTAAGCCTAAGCCTAAGCCTAAGCCTAAGCCATACCTAAGCCTAAGCCTAAGCCTAAGCCTAAACCTAAGCCTAAGCCTAAGCCAAAG
>JASAMZ010011165.1:0-22521 GCA_030248115.1 Linhomoeus sp. GSCO2_2
AATATAGCTAGAGCAAGAAGAACGTCGAAGAAAGAAGCTAAAAGATCGTCGCAGCATGGAGAGGAAGGTTAAGCGCCGTCGTCAAGCCGAGGCGGCGCGGCCCAACGCCACAGCGTCGTCGTCGTCGGGATCGAGAACCTCGACCGAAACGGACAGCGACCGAGCAGTGGACACGCCCAGACGCCGATCGGGAAGCCGACCAGTGGGTGACGCCCAAAAGCAGCGGAAGAGGGAACTACCATCTCCGAAGAAGCGGCAGCAGCAGCGTCGGCGGTCGACCTCGCAGACGGCAGTCGGCGTGGAAGCCAAGGCCTACTTCCACGGCTACCTGACGCGGGAGCTCGTCGAGCAGATGCTCCAGAAGCCGGGCGACTACCTGCTGCGCAAGCGACTCGGAGAGGACGACGCCAGAGACGACGGCGACTACGTCCTAACGGCCATGTCGGAGCAGCGGCGACCGGTTCACACGCTGCTGGAGAAGAACGACGCCGGTCTCTGGCAGCTGACCGACTACAGCGACCCCACAATCGACGGACTCATCGACCGCATCCAGCGCGACCGGGCGAGACTCGAGTGCGGAGAAGGCGACCTGCTTCTGCGACACGCCGTGCGGCGCCAGGCCTGGGAAATCACCCATGGGTGGGCGGAGGGTGAATGAATTTCCGTCGTCATCTAGTCAGAGTTTCTTCTTCTCATTCAGGCAATTGGAGCTGGGCCGCGTCCTTGGCGAGGGCGCCTTCGGCAAAGTCGTACGAGGAGCCCTGAAGCCGCCGAGTGGCAGCGGGGGAGAGGCGCTGCAAGTGGCAGTGAAAGTGTCCAACACCAAGAAGCTGACCAGAAAGGAGCTGGACGACGTGCTGACCGAGGCGTTCACTATGGCCAGCTTCAAGCACGGCAACGTCGTCCGCTTCCTCGGAGTGGCCGTCGAGCGACAGCCAATCATGCTGATCATGGAGCTGGTGAACGGAGGCAGCCTCGACGAGCTGCTGCGGCGAGAGGCTGCCAGACGACGGCCATTCAGCCTGGACAAGAAGTGCCTCTTCCTCCAACAAGCCGCCTGCGGAATCCAGTCAGCCGCCTCCCTTCCCACCTTTTGTCTTGTTGCTGCCTCAGTTGATGATAGCACGCGTCATTTCAGCTATCTTCACAGTCACAACTGCATCCATCGCGACATCGCCGCTCGCAACTGCCTGGTCGAGCAGCTGACTGATCGGCAGGGACAGATGCAGTACAAGGTCAAGATCACCGACTTCGGTATGGCCAGGACCGTCTCCAGAAAGGGCATCTACAGAACCATGGGATCCAGCCTCCGCGCCCCGCTCAAGTGGCTGCCGCCAGAGTCGCTTCGCGAGCGTCAGCGATTGATACTTGCTGGCCATTGATTATGAAAATTAATGAGAGTGTGTCTTTGTCTCTTCAGTGGTCTTCACGAAAACTTCGGACGTGCGGAGCTTCGGCGTTCTCGCGTGGGAGATCTTCGCCGACGGGGGCGAGCCCTACTCGCAGGAGGACGTCGAGGCGATCAAAGACAGCGTGGAAAACGGCTACCGACTCAGCTGCCCAGAGGGGACGCCGTCGCCCGTCGACCGGCTGATGCGACGCTGCTGGCACGGCGAGGCCGAGAGACGGCCGACCTTCGACCGAATCCTCCCCTACCTGGAGACGCTGAAGCAGCGCGGCTGGCCCACCGACAGACAGGTCGACCTCGAGCGGCGTCTTCTCAACCCGCCGAGGCCTCTGCCGCCGCCGGCCATCCAGCCCAGGAACCGACCTGTGATCAACTTCATCTGAACAACCCGGCTTCGATTTTCTGTGTGATCAGCCTCAATTCGGCCCTCTCGTATACCTGCGCCAGTGCTGCTGCTATGTCGTCTAAACACTCGGAATACACGGCGCTGGAGAACTTGGTCTGCTGAACGTAATTTCCACTCTCGGATTCCAGAAAGACGGAGTGCTGTAGTGGAGGCACTTCAAGTACGGCAGACGGTGGAAATTGTAAGATAGAAAGAGAGAGACAGCAGAAATGTGGAGGTGCTGGCATCAGGTTTCTTCACTGGTTCTTAAAAAGTTGTTAGGGACGACATACGACTTAGCTTCACGGGTGGAAACTGGAAATACACATCATCCGAGTACCTAGTTTGAGCGAGCCTAATGTAGTTCGTGTGACCTACTACTGAACAGCCCCTCTTGTTTGATACTCATAGCGGAATTTGTTTACTACTACCGATACTCTACCATGTCATGCCATTGGCTCGGTTGTCCAGGATGCGTAAAAAGTGAAACTGGCACCTGATGTGTAGTCAAGCTCGAGAACGTCTGAACAGCGGATGGATCAGCGATGTCACAACCAGAAGAGCCCCGTGTACCACTCTCAGTATACCAAACATCAGTTGATAGAGCAACAGAAACCAGTTGCCATGTACCGTATCGTCAAACATTTGTGCATTGACGGTTCAGACGGTATTAAAATTCTAGGAAAGTTCCCCCCTGGTGGGGGGTAAGGACAGGTGAATTTGTTCGGGCTGAAGTTGAACAGGCTATGTATCTCAGATGACTTCTCAGCCTCTAAGCTACACGAACAAATTCAGCGTGCTCTGTTTGCGGGTGGCAAACTCGCTTCAGAGTGAGCAGTGCAGCTCTGAATTAGCACTGCCCTAAGTAATTAGATTCGATACATCGTGTTGGCACTAGAGCCTTTAGCCCATAGGAGAATCTCTATGGTCAGGCCCATGGGTACAAAGGAGATAATGCAATCATCGAATTCAGTGCACCTCAGGACACTACAGTTTAGATCTCACATCATTTGCCACAGTGCCCCTGCCAGTGCCTACATTTAGGATCCCACCTGTGCCCATGCCTGTGAATGCACAATAGACACTTGGGTTTAGCCCGTAGACAATCGAGTTTAGCCAGTAGACAATTGGGTTTAGCCCGTAGGTCGTTTCAGATATATCTCAAGCCATTCGACACTGTGACACTGCCAGTGCCTGCATTTAGGACCCCACCTGTGCCCATGCCTGTAAATTCATAGTAGACACTTGGGTTTAGTCCATAGACAATTGGGTTAGCCCAGAGACAATTGGGTTTAGCCCATAATTCATTTTATATATATATATATATATATATCTCAAGTCATTCGACCCTGCGCCCCTGCCAGTGCCTACATTTAGACTCGCACCAGCTCCCGTGCCTGTAAACACACAATAGACACTTGGGTTTAGCCAGTAGACATTTGGGATCAGCCAAAGATAGCCGCAGATAGATCTGAAGTCATTCGGCCCTGCGCCCCTGCCAGTGTCTATGCTTTGGATGGTACCAGCTCCCATGCCTGTAAATACACAGTAGACTCTTGGGTTTAGCCCGTAGACGTTAGGGTTTAGCCAGTTGAACATTTTTTACAGATCTCAAGCCATTTGAAATAGATCCAGAATAGTTTCATTTGTGCCCCTGCCAGTGCATGGAGTGCCTGCGAATACACTGAAGTCTCACAACGACAACTCTTTGGCGAGTGGTGACACTGTAAATGTCCCGCACTACGATTTGAAGTTGATTCACAGTGCGCGCGTCATTGCCGCCGTGGCCGCCATTTGAATCATCATGGTTTAGCAGACTTCTGCACCTCACAGTCGAAATTGTCGAAATTTTGTGGAATTTAGACTTTGGTTAAAGTTCTAAATGCAAACATGCAAAATCGCGTGTTCTGACGGTCAGTTTAAGCTATAGATCATCGCGATCCATCAACTGTAGCAAGTGCTAGAGCACTTACAGAGTGACAAACAAACAAACAAACAAACAGACGGACAGACTTAGGCCGCTTAGTAATATGGATAGACAAGACTTCTTCAAGCAGCGACCGGCCTTGAGTCTCTGCGACCCGGAGAACCGACTGGCCTACCCGCCCCGAAAGTGGTCGGAGCAGCAGCTGTTGATATTCAGCGGCTTGCAGTTCTCTGAAGAGGATCGCGCCATCATGGCGTCGTGCGACCGCGACCCCAAGCGAATGCCCACTCTGGTCAACCTCAAGGAGAGTCTGATGATCCTGTTCCAGACCAAGGAGAACTTGTACTACATACGGGTGAGTGTCTTCAGAGTAAACTATAGGCATGCCTGTCGTTTCGTCATGGTGGAACCAAGGGTGCTGGGTGCATACGTACAGTATGTACCGTGTGCGCAGGCCACTTGTCGAACTGGAAATTTTGCAACGCTGTCGAAGCGAATGCGTCGCTTATTTTCCAGCGTGACGGCCCCATGGATGGCCAGGAACTGGTCGTGGTGGTGCACCAGCGTCTGCTGGACGTCGAGAAGGGAGGCCCTCTGGTGGACCTCTCCTATTTCGCCCCCAAGTGGGTCTCAAGCCAACTGTTCCTGAGGGACTGGGCCAAAGTTGACGGCAAGGAGGAGAGCCGTCAAATCCTGGCTCCGCCAGAGGAGCTGGCACTCTGGCTCGCCTTCCTCGAGTATTCGCACAGGGCTACCGTGCCGAGAAGCGCCGACTCCCCGGCCTGCTGGCCGGGCAAGTTGGCGCCCATGCGCAAGATGTCCCTGAGACGCCACTTCCGCCGCGCCGTCGTCGCCTGCGTCGCCACCGACACCTTCACTGCTCTGGTGGGGCGCGACGCGTTGATGCGCCACACTGTTTGCCAAATGAGTTTGTAGTCTACACAGTATCATTGTATCATTACCTGTGGCCAATAGTAGGTCAGAGTGCCATAGGTTGGAGGTGGAGTCCACTTTACATACAATAGGCTGCAGGTAGTGGTAAGTCGTGCATATCGGCACTGAAACAGTATCTTAACCCAAACGCCAACTTTGTTTTGCAGAAGAAACACCTAGACGCCGCGAGTGAGTCCTGCGTCGTCTGCAAGAAGTCGTCATGCGACCTGAAAGCCTGCTCCTCGTGCCACGCCGTCAAGTATTGCGGCCAGACGTGCCAGAAGAAGGATTGGAAGTCGCACAAGCTGTTCTGCCTTCCAGTCAAGGTCTTCCATTTGTCACAGTCGTTCAGCGATTGAACCTTAAATCGTGGAAATGGTCTGATTCAGGAGGATCGAAAGTCGGCAGCCGCAGAGAAGACGGGTCGATCGGAGGGTAAGAAGAACGGCGCGCCGCCCGCGAGCAGCGGCTGTGCCAACTGCGGCGCCCAACGCGCCGACCTGAGAAGCTGCACGCGCTGTCGCCGCGCGAAGTACTGCGACGTCAACTGCCAGCGACTTCACTGGCACAAGCACAGAGCCGCCTGCTTCGGAGTGTAGAAGTATGTACGTATACATAATGGTGAGAGAGAATGAGATAAGTAGAGGGCACAGAGGGTGATTGCTTGGTGATATAGAGGTTCCTCGACTCGGTTGTTCGCTGTTGAATTTCTTGATTCATTTGGTGCTCACGTCATTTGTCTTTGTTCTGGTTTCCGCAAGCCTCGTGAGAGTGAACTTTGGTACACATCTGCAAATCCAACTCCGTATGTATCTCTCACACAGCGAGAGACCGCATAGGTACTGTGAACAGAGAACAGAATGCCACTTCCGGTAGAGCGACAACGAGGTGAAACGTTGATAAACGAAACGTTTCACAAACAATAAACGTGAAACGTTACATGCTTCATCGAGAAGATCGAGGTGGTCCACATAGCTTACTCGCGGTACATTATGTCAGTGCCTGAATATGGGGATATCACTTCGGATATGGGTGTGTCCGCGCAGCTTCGTGTATGACACTTGGAGACCCTGAGAAGACTGTTTCGTGGCACCCCAACGCCCCCACCCCCCCCCCCCCCAAACGGAACAGATACGTGCGGTATGATGAGGTGGCGCAATAACATGAATTGATTTATGTAACTAACCGTGCGAGTACTGTCACCCCGATGACAGTGAGTACACTTTCGCTTAGTATGCACTAGAGCCTTAAGCCCGTAGGAGAATCTCTATGGTCAATGGTGTTGGGTTCAGCCCATAGACAACTTAGTTTAGCCCGTAGGACATTACAGATAGATCTCAAATCAGTCGACCATGTCAGTACCTACATTTAGGATCACACCAGCTCCCGTGCCTGTAAATACACAATAGACACTTGGGTTTAGCCTGTAGACTATTGGGTTTAGCCCATAGAACATTTCAGATAGATCTCAAGCCATTTGACACTGTTCTCCTGCCAGTGCCTACATTTAGGCTCGCACCAGCTCCCGTGCCTGTAAATACACAATAGGCACTTGGGTTTAGCCTGTAGACTATTGGATTTAGCCCATAGAACATTTCAGATAGATCTCAAGCCATTTGACACTGTGCCCCTGCCAGTGCCTACATTTAGGCTCGCACCAGCTCCCGTGCCTGCAAATACACAATAGACACTTGGCTTTAGCCCGTAGACATTTGGATTTAGCCCATAGGAGATTTCAGATAGTTCTAAAGACATTTGACATTGATCCAAAGTAGTTTGATGCTGCGCCCCTGCCAGTGCACACAGTGCCTGCGAATACACTGTGGAGTCTCACAACGACAACTCTATCATGAATGATCACACTGTAAAGCGCTTTTGGCGTGAAATCAAGCGTCAATCACTGCGTGTGGTGCCTTCTGTGCTCAGAATGTACTGGCGCAGTCGATATTTGCGAAATATTTTGGAATTTAGAGATCGACCTAAGTCAACAAACCTTCATGCACAACTACAGGCCAGGACGGTCAGTTTAAGCCATAGATCATCGCGATCCGTCAACTCTGTCTAGAGTTATGGCGCACACAGATCCACAAACAAACAAACAAACACACGGACAGACTCTAGGCGCCTTAGTATATAGGATGTGATGGCATGGCATGGCATTGTCTATGCGCGTGGGTTAGTTTAGTGGGTACTGGGTGCACGGACGCACGGCGCATGTTGATGTGGGAATGTGGGTGGGGGGGGGGGGGGGGGGGGGTGGGGGTGGAGGGGGTTGGGTCGTTGCACTTGCAGATGTTGCGCTGCGCTTACTGCATACGTTACGTTGTTTGAGTGCTGCAGTGGTAGACACCTACTCGCGATTCGTCAGTGTGAGTGAGGCGCGTACCCGCCTGCGCGTTGCGCCTATGTGAGAACCATCGTGCGTGTGAGCAGAGCACGCTGAATTTGTTCGTGTAGCTTAGAGGCTGAGAAGTCATCTGAGATACACAGCCTGTTCAACTTCAGCCCGAACAAATTCCTGTCCTTACCCCCCACTAGGGGGGGGGGGAACTTTCCTAGAATACACTCCCTGTCCATGTCCACGAAGTGGGCACCTTCAGTGGGAGAGGGGGGGGGGGGGCTCCTCTGACAGGTCCGATGAGAGGCGACACAGACAGGGCTGCTTGCAGAGGCGCAATCAGAAAAGTACTTATGCGTTGGACGGAGGGGGGGGGGGGTGTGAGGGGTTCCTCCTCACGGACAGGTTTGCAGGAGTGGGTACCATTGAGGTCATGAGCAAAGGACAGCTCGAATCCCGAAACAAACACCGGATTTGTGTTCAGCGTCGTCGAAAACCCGAGAAACAACTGTAAACTCAATTTTGAAAATTTCGGCCTGGGACCCAAAAATTCGTGCTCGACGTAACTTTTGTCACCGCATATCTTTCTACTGGGGTGACCTAGAAAGCTAAAATTTTGCATGGCTATTCGCCTTATGGTAGGCTTGACCGGATCAGTTCGATTGGCGCCCCAGCGTGCACCTGTAGCGCTCGGCCGTCTGAAGCCGTGCCCTGGATCCGTATTCCGTACTCGACGTGACCTTTCCCACCGCGCAACTTTTTAGCGAAGACGACTTAGAAAGATGAAATGTTTTACACTTTAGGTTGCCCTATGGTGCTCTTTGGTAGATTGCATCGACTAGCGCTCCAGCGTGCACCTGTAGAGCTCGGCCGTCTGGAGCCGTGCCCCGGATCCGTACTCGACGCGACCTTTGCCACCGCGTAACTTTTTAGCGAGACGACTTAGAAAGATGAAATGTTTTACACTTTAGTTCGCCCTATGGTGCTCTTTGGTAGATTGCATCGACTGGCGGCCTAGCATGCACCTGTAGAGCTCGGCCGTCTGGAGCCATGCCCCGGATCCGTACTCGACGTGACCTTTGCCACCGCGTAACTTTTTAGCGAGACGACTTAGAAAGATGAAATGTTTTAGTTCGCCCTATGGTGCTCTTTGGTAGATTGCATCGACTGGCGGCCCAGCATGCACCAGTAGAGCTCGGCCGTCTTGAGTGGGACTTGGCCCAAAATTTCGGCCATTTCTTTGATCGGGCCCTACGGCCGCAATATTCAACCGATCTTTACGATATTTTAATACAAAATTTCCTACTACCAGACGATTCTAACGAGCCATCAACCGCTCTCCTACCTACTACCGTTCCCGAGAACGAGGCCTAAAACCTGGCAATGTGAAGAGGATCGGTTAATTTTTAGACAGTTTTTGTTTAATATCTCGGGAACCACTCAACCGATTCGGCTGAAATTTTAGCACAATACTTCTTGTTACTATGAACAACTATGCTGAAAATTTCAACCCGATCGGTTAAGTCTACCTACATGACGTAGTACTAACCCATAGTCCGCGGAGGTATTTTAGTATTTCAGCATTGAACTTGACATTTTGAATTCGAATCTGTGTGGACACACACACTCATCAGAGTAGTCAAAGTCAAATCTTCTACGCACAGCTTCTCTAAAGTTCAAACTTCTCCACGTGTAATACATGTTTCACGTTTCAAATTGAAGTTTGAATTCAAATCTGTGTCCCTGTAAAGCCCATCAGAGCGGTCAAGGTTAAATTCTTCGTAGACTGTATCTAAAATTCAATGTTCAACATTTGGCATACATTGATACTTAACGCTTTGAATTTGAATGTTTGAATTCAAATCTATGTGCCAAACATACACTCATTGGAGTGGTCAGCGTCAAATTTTCCACGCACAGTATCCAAAATTCAAATTTTGCGGCATTTGTAATCCGGTATTTCGGCTTTGAATTTGAAATTTTGAGTTCAAATCTGTGTGCAGGTGCACTAATCAGTGCGGTCAACGTCAAATTTTCAGTGCACAGTGTCTGAAATTCGAATTACTTCACGTTTGTCTCACGTTCAAACCCCATGCTTTGAGTTTGAAATTTTGAATTCAAATCTGTGCATCGTTGACGGCGTCATTCCATGTTCTTTCATAGTTACAAACCCATTGTCTTGAGTGCTTTGCGGTTTGGGCGCACGTCTTGTGAAAAGAAGAGACGAAATTCGTGAAAAATATTGGTCGAATTTGCTGTCGATATGCAAGTGGCGCAGCAGCGAATGCCGGCGGGCTCTACTGCCACTCTGTCGTCGTCGCTGACTCCGCCCTGGCGCGCCGTTCCCCCAATGACCCGGCCTTCCCCCGTCGAGTTCGGAAATGCCACAAGCAATCTCATCTCGAGTACGGGCCTTCTTCCCGTTCGCTCCGCAGCACCGCAAATGGCGGCGGCCAGTCAGAATCCGAGTGTGTCCCTACCCGTTCGAGTGGTCTACGAGAATGTCCGCTATCCCAACTCGCTGGTTGGAAGCACGCTGTCGGCCAGTCTCTCCTTCGTCACCAGTCCCCACAACTTCTTCGTCCAGCTGTCCGATGAAGCCAACGCCATGACCCCCGGAAGCAAGGGACACGACGGAACCACTCTCAAGGTCTGCCTTCTACATACCTATGTAGTCCCCCTTGACCTTTGTACGTATTGCCCTGTGGTAGGTAGTCGGCTGTTAGTGAGCGATGTGCCGTGCCGCATTTGGGATTCGCCGCTTGTTCAGAACTTGGACCAGCAGATGAATCAGCACTACGAAAACGTACGAATGACGAATCCGGCCCCCTACGCGCTGACAGTGCCGCGCATCGGAGAGGCGTGCGTGGCGCGCTTCTCGATCGACGGCCGCTGGTACAGAGGGCAGGTGGTGAGCACCAACCAGGCGACCGGTCGGCCCACCATACAGGTTGGCTGTTGGGAGGTAGCGCCTTTTGCTGCAGCGAGAAGAAGTGTAGTGGGACGTATTGCAGGTGCAGTTCGTGGACTTTGGCAACACGGAGGAAGTGGCCGTGGAAGATACGATGCGCATTCTGGCGCAGTTCTCCGACTCGCTGGCTCCCATGGCTGTGCAGTGCAAGCTGAACGGCGCCCTGCCACCCGCCGGCGCTTCCAGTTGGCCCGAGGAGGCGGTGGAATACGTGGATTCGCTGCTGGAGAAGCCGCTCAGCGTCCACTTCATCGCCTACGACGCCGTCCAGGAGATGTACGACGTGCGAGTGAGCAATCTCGGCGCCGGTCCCAACGAAGCCATCGATCTGATGACCGAAATGCGCCGGAAGGGACTGGCCGTGAACGCTGGAGCCGCCGCCGCCGCCGTCGCTCCCGCCGTCCCCCAAGTGGTACCCGCCATGGCCCAACAGACGCCGGGGTTCTACGGAATGGTCCCAGCTGCGGCCGGTGGAGGAATCGCCGCCTATCAGCAGCAGCAGCAGTCGGCAGTCAGCTACCAGCGTCTGTTCACGCAGCTTCAGCAGCAGCAGCAGAGTCAGTTCAAGCAGCAGATGTCGATGCCGCAGAGAATGGGCCCCGTCATTCCGAGCGCTGCTGCGACACATCCAGCGATGATGAAGGCCCTTCCTCAGCCTCCTCAACAGCTTCCATTGGGCCTCTCCTTCGTCTCCTCGAGTCAGCAGGCGCCCCTCCAAGGAGCTTCGGAAACGGCCGAGTTCTTCCAGTACACGGAGCGAGAGCTGCCCGAAGGTGGTGCCGCGTGAAGCTGCTATTGGTTGTTCATACAGATTGTCCTTCTAAGGGTCGTCCTCTTTCCCTTGCAGGTGTGGACGAGCGGGGCGTTCTCTCCTTCGTGGCATGGGAGTCGCCCTCGTCCTTCTACCTCCAGCAAGTGGACGACAACTCCGAATTCGAAAGGGCCCAAGTGGAGGCGGCGCTGCGACGGCGCTACGGCGACGGCAAGGGTTCGACGCAGGCGGCGGCTTCCCTTCCTCCCATTCTGCTGTCGGTGGGGAAGGTGCAGGGCGGTCGACTGCTGGCCGGCCAAGGCTGCGTCGCCCAGTACCAATACGACAAGGCCTGGTACAGGGCTAAGGTCCTGCTGGATCTGGGTCAGTGCTCTTTGAAGTCTTTGCCATTCTTGACACGGTACCCCTCTAGTCAGGCGTCGCACCTGACACATACAGAGCGCGCTGAATGGTGTGGCTAACTATGTAAGATCGTACCTCTGAACTTGACTGAAACTGGCAACCTGGGTACATGCAATGCAACGTGCGAGATGCATATGGCACGGCTTTTTGCGCGCAGTATCGAAATGATTCCAGCCAGAGTAGGTACAACGGTCGAGAGAACGTTATGTTCCATTGACTGAGGTAGAGAAGTGTAATCGCTGCGTAGAGGGGGAGTGTGTGTGTCTTCTCTTCCCATTGCAGGGACGATGGGCGGCGTGCGCGTGTCCTTCGTCGACTACGGCACGGCTTCCCTCGTTCCCCACAAGTGCTGTCTGTCGCTGCCTTCTGAAGAGGAGATCATACGCCAAGTTCCAACGCTGGTGACGCACTGCCGCCTGGCCGGCTTCCGCTACGTTGCCAAACCCTTGGATTTCTACAATCAGAAGAGCAAGCAGGACTGGTCCAAGGAACACGACACTTACGTCACCGTCAGTGCCTTTCCATTGCCGATCATACAGTAGTAGTGGTCAGACTGACTGCGATGGAGAGCGCTGCGCTTTGATCTACATAACTCTCGGTGTGCGTGCGTGTTAACAGGAGATTCTGCCCAGCTACAAGGTGGAAGTGCTGGCCAGAGAGTCGGGGGAGACGGTGGAGGCAGTGGTGGAGGGAGGGGGCAGCGGCGGCGGAAGGACTCCTCAGAAGATCAAGTTGCTTCACAAGAACACGGGCGAGTCCATTGTCAGTCACCTGGCACAGAGGGGAATGCTCGAGGAGGTGGGAGGAGCTGTCGGCGCGCCGTCGGCCATCAGAGGAGCCCACGGTAGGCATTGTACACGGCTACAGTATTGTACTGTTGTGTCAGTTTGCCTTGGTTGTTGTCGCTGGAGCAACGTTTGCGTGGCTGACAGGCGAATCGATGGTCGAATCCGAAAGGGCCGAAGAGGAGCGCCGCGAGGCGTTCGGTCGCGTCGCTGCCGCTGCTACTTGGCCGACGCCAGCAGAGAAGGTAGAGAGTGGATCGACCTATAGAGTTGGTGGTCTTCCCGACCTCGAGATCCAAGCCGTCACCAACGACATTTTGGACGCCTTCCTCTCCCCCGCTTTTGGTCGGTTGGCCTTGCGTTGCGTCTTTGATGCTTCGCGCATATCTACAGTGCATTGCGACTCTGTTTGTCTACAACGTACTGTGAGTACGTACCGCGCATAATCTGCAGGCGGCCCTCTGAGTGACGTCTCGGAGAAGGCTGTGGGCGGTGTGGAAGAGCCGCTTCTGTTCCACGCCATATTCTCCAACGATCTCGTCACCAGAGAGCAATTGGAGCGTCTGCTGCTTCTGCGCCTGCAGACTGGACCCACAGACGACGCGCAGAGACTCTACAACCCCCGACGAGGTACTTACCTACTCTCTCTCATAGGTACATCGTGCTTCAGACGCGCGCACACTGTGAATCTGTACTGCCTGCTACATTTGCTGAATCCAGGCGCTTTCGTTGTTGTAGGCGATCTCTGTCTGGTGGAGTGGACGCCGGAATCGCCGAAGGACAGTCGCCTCTACCGAGCGATGGTCGTCAAACGCATCAACGCCAGAGACGTCGAGGTTGGCTGCCTTTCTGATGTCTGCCTATGTACGTCGTGCACACTTCACAATGCGATCACGTATATTGTATGTAGCTTGCAAAGCTAACACTTGGAAACCCTCTGCCATGGTCGTCAGAGTAGTGTCTGTGTGTGTGAGTGTATGTATGTATATCTATTGCAGGTGTTGCACGTGGACACGGGCCGATACGCCAGCGTGCAGACGGAAGCTCTGATCACTATGGACGACGACTTCAAAGCCTTTCCCCCACTCGCTGTCCCTCTCTCCCTAGGTGGCCCCGGCCTGGTCGGCCCCAAACCGCACAGTGCATCCCCCCCCCCCCCCCTCCCACCCCCCTACGGCGCAAAAAAGGGGGGGATTTTCTTCCTTCTCCTCCCGCCGGCGGGGGGGCGACGCAGGTGGGGGGGCTCTGGAGGGGGCGGTCTGGGGGGGGGGGCGCGCCCCCGCCGCGCGCCCGGGCACTGGGGAAGTGGGAGATTCGCTGGTGTAAGCATGGCACCATTAGGATGCCATGCGTAGGTGCATACTTCACATTCCATAGGCTCAGTATAAGTAGTCTGCCGTTTGTTAGCCAGTTAGCTTATTCTCAGCTGTGGTTAGAATAAACACCCATTCGGACCATTGCTGGGAGCAGCGCCTATCCGTGAGTCTCTAAGTGTGTCTTGACCCCGCACGGGTTGAGTTGACCTTGCACTTGATAGAGCTTACTGGGGTACGATACGTGTAGTTGGGAAGCCTATCGCGTACCAAACGCGTCCCGGGCTTGGCCGTCAACGGGCCTGACTACAACTGGTGCGTTGACCGGGAACGCTAGTACCGTTCGGGAACGGTTTCTGGGAAACGTAGTAGTTGGAAGGTCTGTTGGCGTTTGAGCGTAAGGGTGGAAGTGCGGCGATAGGCGGCTGGTGGGAATTTCTTTCCTGTGGGTGTGAGTGTTGATCACGATGGAGGGTCAGCAGTCAGGAAAGAAGCCGGTGTCCCTCGCTAAGAGACGGACGACGGATGAGATTCTGGTCGATGAGAATGTCGACTACGGTTGGGTGGATCCTTCGGTTCTGGCGGTGAGGCAGCAGGTTCCGGAAGAGAAGAAAGTTTCTCAGAGGCTGAATCTGGACGAGAGCGGGCAGGCGCAGGGGCTGGAAGACGGCGATCTCGAGAACAGTGATAGGGACACTATTTCCTCTGAGCGTGTGGCGGATAGGTCGATTTCTCAGGAACCGGCTCCTCAGATAGTGTCCATGTTTGCGGAGTTGCAGCGTCAGCAGCAGGAAGCTCAGGCGGAGGTGCAGCGTCAGCAACAGGAAGTGCAGTTGGCGATGCAGAAACAGCAGCAGGAGATGTTGCAGATGGTGCTGGAGCGACAGGAACGTGAGGCAGAGAGAAAGGAACGTGAGGCTGAACGGAAGGAGCAAGCGCAGCGTGAGCGAGAGCGCGAGGAACGGACGGCTAGAGATTTGGCGCAGCGGGAACTCGTGCAGCAGATGATGGCTGATAGGGATAGAGATAGGGAGGAGTCGCGCCGTCAGATGGAGGCGATTCTCAATCACTCGCGGGTGCCGCCTGATTCGGCGGGTCCTTTCTCTTCCACAGCGATCGCCGCCGATGGCTTGAACGGGTTGGGTACGGTACTGAACACGCTGGCATATACCAGGCCGGGTTTGGCTAAGTTCGCGGGTCTAGATAGGGACAATTTCGCCGACTGGTTCGTCGAATTCGGAATTGCCGTCGAGAATTATCCGCAGGCAGTCAAACGGAAGTACCTGTTGGAGTTGTTGACGGGGGACGCCTTGAAGTTCTTCATGTCCATGTCGGAGGAGGTGAAGGTCGATTATCAGCAGGTTGTCGATCGATTGACTACGAACTTCGCCGATAGGAGAACGAGAACGGTCAAGATGGCGTCGCTTTGGGGCAAGCGTCAGCAGAACTACCAGTCGGTGTACCAGTGGCGTTCGATCATGGAGCGGGAGTTCCGGACCGCTGAGGGTGCCATAGTGGTGCCAGAGACAGAGGCTCTTGTGTGTCCTTGCGGTCAGATCTGCCATCGAGAGAATGCCAAGAATAAGGCTCGCTACGAATCTTGTCAGGCGTTTGTCGTCCATCAGTCGCTTCTTCCAGCAAATCAGGCCTTCCTCGAAGATAATGAGTGGACGGTCGATGGTGTCTTCGCCGCAGCGGCCAAGAAGGAGAGCGAGCGTGAGATGGAGCAACAGGCTGCTAAGTTGAATTCTGAGAGGGCGCCGAGAGGTCAGCAAAGGGCTTCTGGACAGCCGCAACAGAATGCGCCAGTAGGGCCAGTGTTTCAACCGCCGCCTCCTGAAGAAGCGCGTCATGACAGAATCGGGAATCGTCCTCTGTATCGTGGTTCCGAATCGGCTCGTGAGTGTTTCCGCTGTCGTCAGAAAGGACACGTTGCGGCTGAATGCCAGAATCGGGTGTGCACTTTCTGTCGTGATAAGGGTTACACGCCGTTTCTTGGTCACTCGGACGACCGTTGCTTCAAACAAGATGCGATCAGGGCGCAGAGGCCTCCTAATCAGCAGTCTCATCCGCCGGCTGGCGCGCAGAACATGCAGTCATCGCGTGGGGTTAGTGAGCCGCCGCCTCAGTCATTCGTCGCTCATTCGCAGGTTCCATCTGAGCAAGCTTCGTCTTCGCAGGGAGTCGATTTTCAATCGCCGCCAGTGACACAGGCCGGTATTCCTCAGGAATGGGCCGGGAAGGCGTTCGCCATGTCGGCTAGGGATTTGTCGTCCTATGAGTTGTGTCAGCTCTCGAAGCAGGAGGACCAGAAGTCGAAATTGATTCCCGCGACGGATTTCCTCTTTGACGATTTGCCGCAAGTCGCGCCCGATTTGAAGCGCCGATTCAAGAATGGGCAGATGAAGAGTCAGGTTGCCGTCCTAGATTCGGGCGCCACCACGACCACTGTCAGCCCTCGAGTCGTTGAGACTTTGCTTCAGAATGGTAGCGCTGATTTGATCGAGCAGGATCAGAGTTTCCCGTTGACTGGTATCGATGGTTCCACTTTCTTGAGCACGGGTTCCGTGAAGCTGAAAGGCGTCTATTGCTCGCGTGAGAATGAAGCGATCCCGTTCGAAGTGACGGCGCCGGTTAGCTTCAATCTTCCTGTCGATATCTTGATAGGCAACGACCTGATGGAGAAAGTCGGCATTGGACTCACGAATGGTCAAGGGAAGGTGTTTCCGTCGGCTGCCGTGCCTTCTTCCTTTGACGCGAATGAGTCGGCTAGCGTCGGTCAGTCAGTCAGGGCTCGGGGTTCCAGGAATTGGAGGAGACAGAGGGAGCGCTCGTCCGATAGAGGCTACTGTAGGGATCGTCCTCGCCGTTTTCCCGCCTGGCAGCGCAGACCGAGTTGGAGCTGGAATCAGACCTCGGGTCAGAACCCATCGAATTGGAACTGGAGAACGCAGCCGCTGATGTCGGATCAGAACGTGGACAGTTTGCGGAACAAATTTTGGGGGCGTTGTCAGATGCCACCCCCAGGTTCTCACTGGTCCCAGTTCAGAACAGATACTCGCGTGTTTCCGGAGTCCGATTACGGTTCTTACAGGGTGTTCTGATTCGCTTAGGTCGCCTGTAGAGGTAGCGTGTGTTTGCGTATAGCGCCTATGTCCTGGGTACATGCGCTTCGTCATCTGTCCTGGGAACAGATTGGACGTGTATCTCCCTTGTCCTGGGTACAAGGTCGAGCGTTTAAGGTGCTTGAAGGCTCACTTGAGCTTACGAGTATTTGGGTGCTTAGCTTGGCTGTCCTGAGAACAGTCGCTTTCTTCTTGAAAGAGGGGAGAGAGCGAGGTGACAAGCACTTTGAGCTGATAGGCTTGAGAGCTGAGAATGCGATGTCGCGCGATGCACGCTTAACAGTATTGAGGTGATGGGCGGAGTTTGATTCGCTTGTCCTTTGGTCACTGAAAGTGGGTGTCGCGTTTGTGTCTAATATTTCTCGTGTGGGGTTTAAGGTTTCGTCAGCTGGTCGGTCAAGCGGTTCGTTCAAGGTCGATCAAGTCTTCCGGTCGTTCAAGCCAGTCTTCCGGTCGTCCAAGTTCGTCCAGTACGATCAAGTTCGATCAAGACATCTGGTCGTTCAAGTTCGCCCAGTTCCCAGTTCTACGCGTTCGAGGAAATTAGTGATCGTGATTGGTGATATATGATCGTAGGTCCTAAGCATTGGCGTCGCGGCTCATTTGTTTGAATGGGGCGTGTAAGCATGGCACCATTAGGATGCCATGCGTAGGTGCATACTTCACATTCCATAGGCTCAGTATAAGTAGTCTGCCGTTTGTTAGCCAGTTAGCTTATTCTCAGCTGTGGTTAGAATAAACACCCATTCGGACCATTGCTGGGAGCAGCGCCTATCCGTGAGTCTCTAAGTGTGTCTTGACCCCGCACGGGTTGAGTTGACCTTGCACTTGATAGAGCTTACTGGGGTACGATACGTGTAGTTGGGAAGCCTATCGCGTACCAAACGCGTCCCGGGCTTGGCCGTCAACGGGCCTGACTACACTGGCGGGACGAGTCACCGTCAAGTTGGGTGGGTGCGCCTTCCCTTTACCCATGAACCGTTGCAATCAATGTTGGCGGTACCACTGTATGTATGTCTGTGTGTGTGCAGGGCCGGCGAAGCAGACGCCCTCTGGACGCAGCTACTTCTCAGTGGTGGAGATGAAGTTCCTCTCCCCAGTCGACGGCAAGGCATACGACTGCGCCGATGTGGTCAACGGCAAGGGGAAACTGCCGGCCAAAACGGCCATCGACTACCGCTCCCTCAACAAAGGAGGAGGCGACCTCGGCAGCAGACTGCACTGTGAGCCGCCCCTTCTCTTGTAGATTACATTGACTTCATTGGTAGTTTACCTGGTTACCAGCGACGGTGTAGTCTGATTGAGTTGGCTTAGCAGTCGTCACTGCGCGAAATCGGAAACGAGCTCAAGCACAACCTACATACGTACCAGTTACATGGTATGTACGTGGAGTGGTTGCAGTTCGCCAATTGTACGGCGAGGAGCAGCAGAAGCGCTTCGCGTGGAAGGTGGAGCAGAAGCAGGTGAGGGACTGGGAAGCGGCCGCCGAAGTTCTCGAGAAGGAGATGGGCGCCGCCGCCGGTCGAGGACTGCAACAGCAGCAGCGACTTCCCGTCCCACCCACCCTGCGACAGCCCAACAACATTCAGCAGCAGCGACGTTTCTGAGAGAATGAGAGAGAGAGAAGAAGAAGCAGTAAGTGGATGCCCCCCCCCTTCCCTCCGTTTCGCTTTCTTGCTTCCCTGTCGACTGCTGCTTTCCCGAGCGATAGATGAGTACGAGTGGAATAGGCGCTTTTCCCTTCGCTTGGCTCCCTCCTTGTTTGCCGTTTCTTTCCTTGATTCATGTTTGGCGATATGCGTCTACTCCGTCGGTTATTCTCGGCGTCGCGGTTGCTCAGATTGGAAATGTCACCGTTAAAGTCTGTTCAGGAAAGGCAGAGACTGAAAGTTATTTGAGTCTGCAGACTTAGTGCTTCGGGAAACCCAAATGATTTATGCATCGTTGGATACCCCTGGCGGAGTGTGTTGGCGCGGTGCGTGTTTTGCCATAATCACGCAACACGCACTGGTTTGGGGCGCACATGAAAAATTCGAGGTTTTGTGCAGGGCGGGCGATTTTGATAATTTTTACACCAATTATACCCCAAGCTGTCCTGATATCACATTTCAAATTTCAGCAAAATCGGTTCACCACAGCGTTAGTTATGGCCTGCCGCGTACACCCTAATTTGGCCCAAAATGGCCAAAATCGCCGAAATCGGCCAAAAAGGGTGCACTTTTTTAATAACTCAAGAAAGAAACGGCCAGATTTTTTCAAACTTTCTGTGTGTTAACTAGAATCAATTGTCTACACAATGGAACAAACCCCATCTTATTCGGTTGCGGCACGCTCGAATGCGACTCAATCAAAGAGACCCTACTTTTGGCCGAAACGATGCTTTTCGGCCAGCTGGACGGCCTCGATGCGCAATCGAGCTGAAAAGCGTCGTTTCGGCCAAAAGTAGGGTCTTGTTGATTGAGTCGCATTCGAGCGTGTCGCAACCGAATAAGATGGGATTTGCTCCATTGTGTAGACAATTGATTCTAGTTAACACACAGAAAGTTTGAAGAAATTTGGCCGTTTCTTTCTCGAGTTATTAAAAAAGTGCACCCTTTTTGGCCGATTTCGGCGATTTTGGCTATTTTGGGCCAAAGTAGGGTGTACGCGGCAGGCCATAACTAACGCTGTTGTGAACCGATTTTGCTGCAATTTGAAATGTGATATCAGGACACCTTGGGGTATAACTGGTGTAAAAATTATCAAAATCGCCCACCCTGTACAAAACCTCGAATTTTTCATGTGCGCCCCAAACCAGTGCGTGTTGCGTGATTATGGCAAAACACGCACCGCGCTAACATACTCCGACAGGGGTATCCAACGATGCATAAATCATTTGGGTTTCCCGAGGCACTAAGTCTGCAAACTCAAATAACCTTCAGTCTCTGCCTTTCTTGAACAGACTTTAGTTGTGTTGCTTCGGCGCTGTCGCTACATAATCGAGCGGCTAGGTTTGAGTTGAGACGACCGCCGTGGCGCAGTCTGGTTTTTCGCTCTTTGTTGTCGTTGCCGCTGTGAGTAATCTCGTATATCGTACAGTATCTCGTTGCCGATAGAAGTCGAGTTGGAGTAATGAAACTGATCGGCAACAGCAAACACCAAATAGGATTCTGCATGATTACGACATCATGTGCTGCCAACTCTATATCCGCACCAACGCGACAGATGACCGGCAAAAATACAGAACTAGAAGGTGGTCGGTTTAACTCGGAGTGCTGCCAAACCAAGCCGGTGCCCCTATTGGTTAGATACGGAGAAGGCGGCTGCTCAAGTTTGCCAGAGTGGGAGAAGGCGGCGGTGGCACAAACTATTCATGGCTTGCGCGCATTGAAAAACGGCGGCGCTGGTGGCCTGCGGCGGCAGAGTGGCCGGTCCATCGGCCGCCTTCCATTATTATCGCACTTAGACGCGCTTGCAGCCGCCGTCCGCCGAGCACTTCACGCGCTGAATGTCAATGCGATGCCGATGCGATGCGGTAGGTAGGATCGGTGACCGCCAGACAACCCGGCGCATTCATTTGTCAGTCGGCCCACTGGTGAAACAAAAGCGGAACGCGATCTGTTCATCGGAAGGGTGTCTAGGACGACCTTCACGGAGAGATCATCGGCGCCTTCTGATTTGCACCGTCGACCTGTTTGTTTGCGGAAACTCTTATAGACCGTCCTTGTTGGACACCAGACGCCGCCGTCGTTTCTCGCCTTGGGGATTATCTCTCCCCGAGCTCCCTACCGTACACTCATAGGCAAATATCGAGGTCGCAGCAGTGAACAATTGCAATACTTAGTAGTCTGACATCGATCCGGTCAGCGACATCTGAGTAGTGCGCTTACCCTTCTTCCTCCACATTCCTTCCGAAAGAAGAGTTGTACCCAATTCGAAGATGTGCTCTCGCAAGCCGGTCAACTCGAACGCCAAGAGTCGGCGCGACAAAGAGAATCGCGAGTTCAGCGCCCTTGGCAGCCTTCTTCCCCTGCCCTGCGCCATCACCAGCCAACTGGACAAGGCTTCGACCATCCGACTGACAAGGACCTTCCTCTACATGCGATCGGCCTTTCCCAACGGTAGGTACACATGGCGCGCTCTCTATCCTGCTGCAGTGTGCAGGCGCCCACATACATGTACAGTATGCTGGCACAGGCTTCCATCGGCAGACCTGCTCGTGGCTAGAGGGCAGTGGTCGAGGTGGAGGAGGAGGAGGAGGAGGAGACAGCACGGACGGAAGTGTCAACGCCCAGCTGTCTGAGCTGAACGAGTTGGCTTCACATATTCTGCAGACGCTCGACGGCTTCGTCTTCGTCTTAGACGGCGACGGCACCATCGTCTACATCTCCGAGACGGCTTCCGTCCATCTGGGACTGTCACAGGTGCCTGGTAACTCCCCGTCTGCTTTGAACCAATACGGTTTGCTTGTAGTCGATTTCTATCACTTCCCTGCTTACTTTAAGCACGATTACTGTACCTATGTACATTACAATGTACTAGGTGGAGTTGATCGGCAACAGTCTCTGCCACTACATTCACCCGGACGATGAGAACGAGCTGGCCGCCCTCCTACACGCCGACGGCAGCCTCTTACGCAGCAACAACAACAACGACACTGGAAGAGTCCTCGGATTTCAAGGTATGTTCTTCACTCTAGGGTGTCTGCGAAGGCACTTTCATCACGAATGCGTTCTCCCACACGTACGGTGCATTTCATTTTAGAGGTCGAAGTGGAGCGAACCTTCTTTCTGAGGATCAAATGCGTGCTGGCCAAGCGAAATGCCGGCTTGACGGATCAAGGCTACAAGGTGATCTTGGTTCGGTCGGAGCAGTAGTTCAGTTTGGTGGACGGCGGTTGCACGGTGGCCCCATACGTACGAAGCTCTCTAGCCAATCACGCCTTCTTCGCGGGCCCAATTCTGTATGGTCGACAGATCCCTTTCACCTGCCTCCTCGCAGGCCAGAGTCATGCATCCATTCTCTATAGTGGTCGTCATTGCTTCGCAGGCGATCCACTGCTCGGGCTTTCTGAAGTTCCGAAGGCAGAACACGTTGGAGATGTCGGCGGTGGCTGACGGCAGCGACTGCATCCAACGGCTGGGAGTGATGGCCATCGCCTCGACGCTTCCCTCGACAGCGGCCACGGAGATACGCCTATCGCCCTTCATGTTTATGTTTAGGACCACGCAGGACCTCAAGATCGTCTTCCTCGACGCCAAGTGAGAGCTCCCGCAACTGCGCTATAGTGAGAGGTACATAGGCGGCTGACAGTAGTAGGGGCCGGGTCACTGCCATTCCAGAAGCTTCGAGGTGACGGGATTCGAGGCCCAGGACCTGCTCGATCGAAGTCTATACGAGGCCATCCACTCGGAGGATATTCCAGTGGTCCGAACGGCCCATCAACTCGGTGTGTTGGCGCAGTGCGCAACAAATACGTACAAGCAGAACAGTTGCTCACCTCCTCCCTCTCCCCCTTCCAGTGCTTGAGAAGAAGCAAGTGACCACCGACTACCTCCGGCTTTTGGCCAAGCAAGGCGGATGGGTGTGGTTACAGTGCCAGTTGGCCACCGTCCACGTTCCCAGGGCCAACCGACCGCCCTGCCTCGTCTTCATCTGCTCTGTGCTCAGGTGATCCACTGCTTCGCTACCACAACCTTCGTACAGGGGCGACGTTACATTAGACGGTGCGTCAATCCCCCGCGCACCGCCCAATCAACGAAGAAAACATGTCGATTGCCCTAGTAAGATCCCATTGAGGGCATCGACGACCAGTACCTACTTCTTGTTCAGTGGAATCGAGTGCAGCACGGCAGTTGTATCCGCTCTGCAAAAAGGTCCGAGCGGAGAGCAGGGCGGGGATCAGCCGAGGGCCAACGTCAGGGGCCGACTGTCGTCGCAGGCGAAGGGCTCTCCAACTTCTTCGAGTGCGCCCTCCTCGTCGACGACCACTGACACGGAGATGGGCTTCTACTCCGAGCTCTACTACGGGAGGGACGCCCTCGACCTGGTCACCGTCGGCCACTCCTCCTCCTCCTCCTCCTCCTCCGCCACTGCCTTCTACGGAAGGGAGTCTGTCATCGTCAACGGCGGAAGACACAGCGCTGCTGTCAACTACGTGTGAAATTCGATCTTTGTTTAATT
>JASAMZ010011168.1:0-42685 GCA_030248115.1 Linhomoeus sp. GSCO2_2
AAGCGGAAATGTTGTTTGCTGCTTTGGCTTCTCCTGTAGTCGCTCTTAACCCTGTCGATACCCTTGTTGGCCTAGCAAAGTGCAAATACTTTCTGTAATGATTCGCTACTCGCACAGAAAAGTTACCTACATGAATGGGGGAGCGTCATGCTTCTACTTATCGCGCCCTGCTTTAGAATAGTTTATCTTACTTAAGTTACTGAGTCTTATACTGTGCGATGTGAATTGTTCATCAGCTTAAACCACAGTTGTGCAACCACTTGCACAGTATACGCTTACATACACTATTACTAAAACGACCAAAACTACTCACATACACATAAGTGACACGCCAACAAGATGAGCGTACCGCGCAATCATGGCGAACAAGAAATCACAGTTTGTCCCAGGGAAACAGCTTGATATTAGAGTAGGTCGTGATCGCGGTACTGCCTCATGTGCTGTGGATTAACTGCTGTGGAGTGGGAATTAACCCCCAGCACTACACTATTCCTTGCGCAATAATCCCGAATGGGAATGCTGATTTGTAGCAATGGACCTACACGTGGCTAGCCAAACAGTGGGAGAAGGGGTTAATTTACTTGCGTAGAGAGAAGACCATCGCACTGAAGTGCGACAACAGGCAACAGGACCCTTCTAATTAAACAAGACTAGCCCACTCGCCTCAACATATACATAGCTGGAGTGCACTGGACACTGCCGTTTTGCTCTCATGGGCACGCGAAGATATACATATTGTGCCAAGTCTGGGCAAAAGAAGACAGATGTTGTCTCACTGGGCTTCCTGAACAGTTTCGTTTATGTGTGGGACAGCCTTCCCTACAAGTGCGAGAGTGTCCGAACACTCTTAATTACAAAGAGGGATGCCCTACTTTAGCTAGGGCCAGTACGCTATCAAGCGTGACCTCTGCTCTTGATCCTGACCGAGCGAACCAATTCCTTTGATCAACTCTTAGTGGGTACTAGCCGTTCCTTCCTGTTGCAGAAGAATTTCTGAGATTTGAACAGCATGGAATGTAGTCGTCAATGGCCGTAATGCCCTGTTGCAAGATTTGTCCTGTTGCAAGGTCTGTCCGTTGCAAGGTCTGTCCTGTTGTGAGGCCAACTGTGACTGGTCGCCTCGCATGTGTGCCGCAATGTTCGTCCTGTTCATTGTCAAGGTCTCTGACCTGTCCTGTTGTAAGGTCAGTCCTGTTGTAAGGTCAGTCCTGTTGTAAGGTCTGTCCTGTTGAAAGATCTGTCCTGTTGAAAGATCTGTCCTGTTCCAAGATTTGTCCTGTTGTAAGATCTGTCCTGTCTGCAAGATCTGTCCTGTTGCAAGATCTGTCGTGTTGCAAGATCTGTCCTGTTGCAAGATCTGTCGTGTTGCAAGATCTGTCCTGTTGCAAGATCTGTCCTGTTGCAAGATCTATCCTGTTGCAAGATTTTGTCCTGGTGGAAGATCTGTCCTGTTGCAAGATCTGTCCTGTTGCAAAATCTGTCGTGTTGAAAGATCTGTCCTGTTGAAAGATCTGTCCTGTTGCAAGATCTGTTCTGTTGTAAGATCTGTCCTGTTGCAAGATCTGTCGTGTTGAAAGATCTGTCCTGTTTTAAACTCTGTCCTGTTGCAAGATCTATCCTGTTGCAAGATTTGTCCTGGTGGGAAGATCTGTCCTGTTGCAAGATCAATCCTGTCGGAAGATTTGTTCTGTTGCAGAATTTGTCCTGTTGCAAGATTTGTCCTGTTGCAAAATCTGTCCTGTTGCAAGATTTGTCCTGTTGCAAGATTTGTCCTGTTACAAAATCTGTCCTGTTGCAGAAGATCTGTCCTGTTGCGAGCCAACGGCGCTGGTCGCCTCGCGCGATCATCCTGTTGTAACGTCTGTACTGTCTGCAACATATGTCCTGTTGCAGAAAGTCTGTCCTGTTGCAATGCAATGCAATGCGCTTGTGGAAGGCTCTGTTTCAACGCTTAGTTTTGCGAAATAGTCGCTCAAGCGGCTAGAATTGCCTGCGCGAGCATTGTCGTACTGTTCGTCATCAGCATTCGTAGTTCCAACGCTTAGTTTAGCAAAATAGTCGCGCAAGCGGCTCGAATTGCCTGCGCGGGCATTGCCGTACTGTCCAGTGCCTGCGCGAGCAGTGCCGTTGCATTTGCCCGGATTGGGTTGCACATTGCAAGCCTATCTGTTGTAGCGCGCGCTGCCGCACTGTTCGCTTTTGCAAGGCTCTGCTATGGTGCATTGCCGATGATCTTCAGGCGATGCCTGCGTTGAAGGCAGGCAGCAACAGGCGGCGCTGGCCGTGCAGCGATCTATTGCCGCCGCTGGCGTCCCGCTGGCGTCTAGGCGCGCGCGTGAGTGTTGTGTGGCGAAGTGCTAAGTGAGGCAAGCGCATGCTGAAGCGTCGCGTGGCGAAGTGCTAGGGAGGCAAGCGTTTCAGACAGACAGACACTACACCTAGCTAGCTTAGAATAAGGATGCGGCATGCGCAGACAGCGGGTTTCCCATAGGAGGCATTCATTTGTCGCTAGATGGGCGTTGCTTTCTTAGGAATTCTGTTTCTCTAAAACTTGTAAATATACAGCCTTCCGTGATTTGGCATGCAGTCAACTGAGCGAGCGGAGCAACACACACAAGGAATGGTTGACCTACACAGTCGCTACCCAGATTTACAAAGTACTCAATCCAACTTACGCACGAAGTCAGTTATACAACATCACCATTGAGCGCGCACATTTTCCATTGGCTTTTTCTCTGTCAAGCTTGGATGAAGTTATCTCGTCGAACAGTGGGTCTGGATTGAAGTGGCTGCCCCAGCAATCGGTCGCTGACGGTTCTGTGGGACATTTAGTGTGTTTTGTGTGAGTAGCTTTTTCCCAGTGACAATTGTCCAGTACTCCAAGCGCAGCTCGGTGGCCAGCAGCAGCAGCACAAGACTGTTGGTGGCGCTGGAGTGGAGAAAATGACCACGTTGTAGGCCAGCTGACGCCACTTGGTGTGCAGACTGACGAAGTTGCTGAAAGGGGTTTGAGACGTGATTACCTATCTAGTCTGAGGAGTGGAAGGTTTGAAAGTTGACACCCTCAAGGGCCTCAGAATTGGAATTCCCCCTCCCCTGCACATGTGTGTGTCAGCAGGCGCACTCCAGTTGCACTTGCACGTGTGCTTGCAGTTGTTCTTCAGTTGCACGGGTGTATCTGCAGGTGTATCGTGCCATACCTCAGTTGCATGGGTGTATTGACATGGCCACCTCAGCTGCAAGGGTGCACATAAGTAATCTCAGTGGCACGGTTGCGTCTGCAGGTGTATGTATGTATTTCAGTCATGTGTACACCCGCAGGCGTACATACTGTACTCAGTTGCACTGAGTCTAAGCGCTGCTACTGCCAAATGCCCACCCACATTGTCACACGCTCACCCAGCGAAGGCCAACATTGCGTAGAGTGTGAAGTTGACCACGCAGCTGAGAACCAGCCGTTGCTCCGTCTTGGAGTCCTGGAGTGCCTTCTTGGCCTGTGTGGAGAGGGCCAGCTCCCAGAATGGCCAGTGCGTATGTGGTGAACGGGAGGGCGATGGCCACAAGGCTGAAGGACGACCAGATGGCGGCATCGCCGACAGGACAAAGGCCGTGAAGTCTACTGGAGCGATGCCGAACTCGCTCGGCGTCCCTGAAACGGCCCCAAGGCCAAACGTGACCATTTCTAAGCGGAGACATGGACCATCTACAAGGTTCACTGCCAAGAGAGCGACAGACAGAGGAGCGATGCGGCAAATGAACAGACAACTCCGTTTGTCCTTGCGCTTCGCACGTGTCTGCTCCTTCGTCGCGCCACACTCTGCCATCTCTTCTGTCGTTACATCTATCTGAACTCACCAGACCCAGAGAGCCTCCTCAGGCACTCCATAGGCTGTGAACGCTTGTAGAATGATTCCAAACGCCCACACAGCCAGGCTCATCGTGAGGTAAACCGTTGGTCAAACCAGCGACCAACCTCTCCGCGGGAACACCACAGCGCAGAGCCTCAGGGATGCTATCCAGCGTAGTGCCACTGGAGGGGGCTCCACATCAGGGCGGCGTAAAACAAATAGGCAGCCTTATGGGGAATCAGGTGCAATAAAGGAAACCGGTCCAGTCTGGTAAGGATAAAGAAACCCAAAGTGCCATATTGGATAAAAGTGCTCATGTCGGCGATAGAGTTGCTGAGAAACAGCAGATAAGTTGGAAGTAGTCTTCGCTAAAAGGCGGATAGCGAGAGAAGGGGAAAGTAAACGACAAGGTATAGGAGACAACAGCCGAAAAAGATGCAGCCAGCCACAAGAGCCGTTAACTCCATCGTTTGCCTTCAAGGAAGTCAGATTTCAGACCTGTAGTGATCTGAAAATGCCATTAAAGTCTAGCGAACATGTGAGAAAAGACGTGTCGTACGTAGCGCGAATGAAAGCTGAAAGGTTTCTCAGTCTTTTGAAAAGCCTCATGCAATGCAACACCAATGTGCTCTCTCCGAAAACTGAAATGTTATTTTCCGCTTGGGCTACTCCTGCATTTGTTCTTTAATCCTTTTGATGGTGTTGTTTGCCTTGAAAAGAAAGCACATTCTCTCTGTGAAGATTCGCTAACTACATACACATAATCCAACTGAGTGGGAATGTCGCGCTGTGAACACGGTGCATTATGCTGTTTGAGAGCTCGCCCAACTGAGCTCAAGCGTCTTCCACTCATTACGCGAACCACAAACGCTCTGTTACCCAAGCAGAACGAATATGGCATGTGTACAAGTTTGGCGTATTGTACTGCGCAAACAATGTAGCAGACCAAAACAACAATTAGAAAACTCGGCGAAAACAAGTTTCTCAAACGGAGAAAGATATAGGTCGTGCCTATATGCCTTTTCGTCTAAAGTGCATGTCTGCCTACGCTGACGAATGTGGAAAGGAAGGGAGGGACCAATTACGCCAGCGCTACTGCCCCACTGCTCGCGTCCGGCGCCTGGGACGATGACTAACATAAATACTGTCGCACAGAGTTGGCCGCTAGAGCAGGGTAGCCTCTAGAAAGAAACTTTAACTGCAACAGAATCAATTGCTAACGCAGTTAGCAAAACTGGGTTGAATTGAAACTGGCACAGAAGCCGTAACGAAAACTGGAACTGAACCTGAAACTCGCTGTTCAGATCCCGTTCATTCAACGCAAATTGTTGCGAAAGAATACATAGCATATCTTTATAAAATTCTTACCTATCATTGTTACGGAGTAGACGGTTCGTTCAATCTTATTTAGGCAAAGCTAAAGCAGAGAACCTCACTCTAGGTCAGCCGTTTGTTTTGAACTCTCATTGAATAGTTAAATACGAGAAGGCAAATCAATAGTTCAATTAAACACGAATTGAGCGAAACATAAATTACATCAAGCAAAAACATAAGTTCAAAGTTTAAAGCTAAAAACTAAAATAAGAATTAAAGAACTCTCATTAAGCAAAATTTATTCTCTGATACCTGAAACTTGAAAAAGCGGGAAGCTTAAAACTAAAAATTAAAAGGGAGCCCTACGCAAATGGCAGACGACAGCTGAAACCCATCGCCCTTCGAAAAGAAGACCATTTGCGTTGAACTTCCCGGATACCAAAGCTGCGATGTGGGCAAACACCTTTCTCAATTAGTGGAAATCCCAGTCGACTCTGCTCGACTTTCTGTTGGAGCGACATGTGGACCTTCACTGCGTGAACTCACAAAGATAAGGTGCCGCTCCGAGAATAAAGGCCCTGTGGTACCTATTTATTGGATATGCGAATAGTTTCATCCGTACCCTATGTGCCGTCCACATTGCGAGGGCTAGAGTGGCGATTCCTCTTAATTACACCGCGGGTCGCATACTTTGATACTCTCAAACGTGACGTGACCTTTGCCCTTGACAATTCTTTGTGGAATTAGTGGGAGAATGCCCTTATACTGGGCTTCCTGTGGGATGTAATTTGTCCTTAGCCGGATGGATGTGTTGCTAGATGGTTGCTGGAATGGACAGTTAATAAAGTGCGCGCCTTCGTCGCCCACAAGGGGGAATTGCGTCGTCAAATACCAGCACAGTACAGGTAGGGCCTTATCGAACGGTACTGACGTCGTCGCATCGGATAATAAAACGAGAGCGAAGCCTTAATTTTGCACTCAAGTTGGCAAAAGCATGTTCACAACGCGGACACAAACAATGCCACTTTGGCGTTAATCCTTGTTAGCGGAAGCCCATCAATTAGGCGGGCCAAAGTCAGCTTGTCTCCTTACCAGTGTTGCCAAGTAAAGCAATTCCTTATCGAATTAAGTAAAGTAAAGTAAAAATCTCGAAATCTTATCCAGTAAAGTAAAGTAAAGTACACCCTTGCAGAAATTCTTATATTTAGTAGGGTAAAGTACATGATTTCCTTTACCGAGTACTTAAAAAGTACCCATTAAGCTGATTCTAAATATTTTCGCTGAGAAAGTACACACATTTGAGGCTGAGCATGTCATCTGTGCATGTGATGCTAGAGTTAGAATTCCTACCCGTGCGAAAAATCGTCGATCTTGCGTGTTCATCTATCTCCAATCAACTGCCACAATGCACAATTAGTTTAGGTATCAACAAGGCTTCAAAATGTTTAAGGCAAACACACATGGCATCACATTCAAACATAAGTGTATGGATAATTTATCTTACGCCAAACTACTGCACCTACTGCAAGATCCACCTATCTGACTACCATTAGATATCAGCAAGTGAGTGCGACAGACCGTTTCTAATACATCAGCAATACGTAACTGAACGAAGAACAAACGCATCGCATTTCAGCAAAAACTTTGCCGATACGACTTGTAAATAAAAGTGTCATTTTTGACATTTTCGTATTTTAATTGTAAATATCTCGAAATAGGGAAATTAGCAACAGAAACGGACATCGACACGTTACTCAGCGCATTCGACTCCATTGGGTGGCACCAACCGTCAGGTCTAGTTTTGTGACACACACAGACACACACACAGACAGACACACACACACACACACACACACACACACACACACACACACACACACACACACACGAACGGACAATAGCGTCCGTATATATACTCGCCGCGCTGGGGCGCGGCGAAAAAATTCAATAAATTATAGTGAATTTTATTAAAATTAGCACGCTTTTCAGAGAAACCTGTCGCCTCCGTTCATCCCGAGTCGCAGTACTTCACGCGGGACGGTCACTTCAACGTGTCCTGTTTCGCCAGCGGCGATCCCAAACCTCAGATCGAGTGGTACTTCGCCGGAAGAAGGATACAGCCCGACTCAGTGAAATACTTCGTCAACTACAAAGGTTTGTCACAAGGAAGTTTAGCTCATAGATTGGCGTACGTACGTTGGCGCTATATGCCTGAGGCTATATAACACGTGTCGACATCTGAAAACGAAACTGCGTGTTCTTACAGTATCACAATAGGTGCTTTATTTGTAGACGACCTCATCGTCAGAAACGCCCAGGATCGCGATGCGGGAACCTACGAGTGCCGCGCCAGCAGCGTAGCTGGCATTTCCGCTGACTTTAGCTCCGCTCTGCTCGCCAGTGCGTAATTAGCCAATTGAATTAATGGACAAAGAATGCGCGCACATTCACAAAGCCATGACTTGCAGTACCGCCGCGCGTCCGTCTCACAAGTGACAAGGAAATGATCGGCAAGGGAGATACAGTAACCCTGGAATGCCAGGTGGGCTGTGTACTCTCTCGGTCACACAGTTTGCGCGACATTCTAACTCCTAATCCTTTCGCGTTTCAGATTCTGGAAGGCACCCCGCGCCCCGCCATCACCTGGTTCCGAAACGGGCGCGAGATGACCGCGTTCCGATATATTTCAATCCAGGTAGCGCGACGTTCCCGTGTAAATTGAGATTTTGTTCTAATAAGGCGAGTGCAAACCGAGTGCAATTTTGCAAAACAGGACGGCCGCCTGGTCATCCAAGGTGCTCAGGACGCTGACGCGGGCGACTATCGCTGCGTGGCGCAAAATTTGGCCGGAAGAGATGAGACTAACATCAAGATCGACGTCGGAGGTCCACTTCCTCCCACAGTTTGACTTGTGCCACATTTGGCTTGTCTACTGTTAACAACTCGTTCACACTTTAGGTGCCCCTCTGATCCTGCCCGGCACGGGTACGGTAACCCTGGAGTACGGTAGCGACACGACCCTGCAGTGCAGGGCGACGGGTCATCCCAAGCCCGAGATCTCCTGGCAGCGGAACGGAGTTCCCATTTCGCCGACAACGGACCCCAGATACCGACAGTTGCCAGACGGATCGCTGCAGATCACGCGTTGGTTTTCCACGCGTGTCGTGGCTATCTCACAGTGTAAAGTCGAATGAGAAATACTGTTCTCGTATGCCAATACATGCCTTGCTTCGGTTTCGACGTCCTGCTGTCTACATTGGTGTCTTTATTCTGGATTCTCTGCATGCACTCTGTTACAGGCGCCGAAATGACAGACCAGGCGAGATTCACCTGCACGGCTGAGAATCGCTTCGGCTCTCAGGACCACACAGTCCAAGTCGTAGTCACCGGCCTAGGTTGGCTACTGTACCAGTTGAGTTTGAATTTGCGAATTTTCAAGATACCGTACCTTCAGTGGCACCGGTGCTGGGCATCGTGGCCCCGGAGGAGATGCTGATCGAGGGTGATAGTCTGCGGCTGTCCTGTGTAGTAGTGATGGGCACGCCCCACCCCACGCTGGCCTGGTACAAGAACAACCTGCCCCTGAGGAGTGGCTATGGAGTGGAGGTTGGTCGTTGAGGACATTTGTCAGTCGTATGATTGAGGACATTTGTCAGTCTTGCCGTTTCTGGTGTTGCAAGGATTGTACATTGTTGACGTTTCTGTTTCAGATCCAGAGCGGTGGCTCGGGTTTGCTGATTCGCAGCGGCAACCCTTCCCACGAAGGGAAGTACACTTGCGTGGCGACCAACGCCGCCGGAAACTCTTCCATCAACGTGAACGTCGAAGTCATCTGTAAGTCCCATTTGAAGCTGGATTCATACTGTAATCGGTTGCTTATTCATGGTTTCATGGGTACTGGGGATTCGTAGACTTACATATAACATAGTCAAAATGGTTGGTTTAGAGCCTAAAACCGTTTAATCCAGCGCTCAGAGGAAGCGAAACAACGTAACGTCAGCACGTGTTTGCCTACCACGCATGTCCAATGCATGGAGACTCCTTATTGGTTGGACTGTGCATGGCTTTGTTTCTTTTCGAAATCGAGACAGTGGCCCACCTGAGGACGGCTAGCAGCGGAGCCATTCCGGTGCATGTTGCTCGCTTGGGCCCGTGCACGCGCTCGTTCCGCCTGCTCGATTTCCGTTACGCCTCTTGAAGCGCCAGTGGGGAGAACTTGCAGCCAAGCCCACCATTCTGGAGGATGTGGACGAGTTTATCGTTAACGAGGGCGACAGACTCGAGGTGCCCTGCAGGGCGAGGGGCAGGCCCCCTCCCGTGCTCCAGTGGACCAAGGAGGGACGGCCACTGTTGCTCTCGAGTCCTCTCTACACTGTGCAGGTTGGGTGGTTTTGACTTTTACGAATTGAATACCGTAGGCGACCGCCTCCAAATAAGCGACCCGCTCTAATAGTCGACCACCTATAGGTGAGTTTGAAATAATATGCGACCCCATTGTCTGGCTTAGCGCTGAGCTACACTCGCCACGGGGTTTTAACACTACCACCCTGTATCACGATGAATAAACTTCAATTCTGCGTTGCGCACATTGGCTATGGTAGTAGTGCTCTATCAGATTCCTTAACAATATTACCCTAGAGTTTTCTGTGCAAAATTGGTGAAGTTACTAAAATAGAATGGGAGACGACGACTCATACTTGCACTGAACAATAGGCGACCCCCCCTGCAACAAGTAATCCCCTGTACTAATGAGTGAACCCCCACCCATCCTGAGTGGTCGAAATAATAAGCGATCACGTCGCTCATTGGAAATGGCGCGGTATGAAGGTCGATTCCTTTTGAAAGTGCCTTTTCAGAGCGACGGCCGCCTGGTAGTCTACAGGGTCAAGTCGAGCGACACCGGCATGTACACTTGCATGGCCAGCAACCGCGCCGGGGAGACCAGGAGGGCGGTTAGAGTCATCGTCAGAGGTTGGTGTGACATTTAGATAACTTGTGAGCGCAACACAACACGGACAAACGAACCACGCACGGGAAGCGGACAGAGGATTGAATAGAAGCGAGCACACAAGAAACAGCACGTCGAAGCGACTGCACTGGAAATTAGAGCAATTGTGTACATATTTTAGCACTGATAGGACCATTTGTATCAGCTGATTGGATCGATGTCAGCGGCTACAACCGGAGTCAAACACCACGATACCGCTGAACCGATCCTAACAAATAGGCAGCGATCACAACACCCGACACACCATAGGACTAGAATTGCTCCTGTCTTTTACTGCGACGGAGTACGCAGACAGCGACCGTGGGCCTTAGACAGAAATCTCAACTATGAGATTTGCGATGCCATTGAGATTGCAACAACCCTTGCTGTGAATGATCACCTTCCTACCGCATGTGTGATTCCTTCCTCCTTTTCAAACCAGTGCGCCTACCAGGCGGAGCGCCTTTTGCCCTTGCCGGCCGCTTCGATCCCTCCCAGCGTCTTCTTTCGCTCCTCGGCCTCCATTTTCGCGCGGCTGACGCAGCACAGCAATCGGATGGTGTCGCGAAGGATCTCGCGATCGAAGAGGATCATCACTACAGCCGAGAAGGTCGAGCCGCACACGTACACCGACTGGTTGAAGTTCAAGATGGTGGCGTCCCCGTAGAAGTAGTGCTCGGCCGAGATGTGGCTGACGCCGAAGGCCAGCAGGAGCAGGCCTGGAAGTTGAGAAGCTTTGGAGATGTGCGTAGAGCGCGTATCTGATCGCGCGGAACGACGATAACGCTAAAAACGCGTGGCCACGCACTGCCACGCACTGCCACGCACTGCCACGCACCGTCGCAAACTTCCACACGCTGCCGCGCACTGGCACGTACTGCTACGCGCTGCCACATACCGTCACGCACTTCCACACATTGTACACGCTGCCACGCACTGTCACGCACCGCCACGCACACCCACGCAACTGTCACACACCGCCACGCACCGCCACGCACTGCCACACACCGCCACGCACCGCCACGCACTGCCACTTGCTCACTGCTACATGTTGCCACGCGCTGCCTCGCGCTAGCTGCCACGCACTGCCACGTACTCACCGATAACAATTAAGATGGCCGGGTACTCTCGCTTGCCCACGCGGCGGCTCTTCTCCCAGAAGAGCAGCAGCATAGCCGCTCCGCAGACTACGATGGCTCCCGCGCCGAAAGTCATCCCGTGATAGAGCGCTCTTGGGGCGTTGAGGTCCTCCTTTGGCGTGTTCCCGTTGTGCACCTCCAGGATCTGTAGCGGCAGTAGTTTGATATCGCGCTCTACCGTATACCTCCATTCGCCAATCGGGCCTACCCGCATGTCAAAGCCCATGACGAGAAATATGATGGGCAGAAGGGCGCAACCGAAGCCCAGCAGCGTGCAGTAGAGAAAGGTCGTGGTGACGTTCATCGCGGTGATCTCCTCCTCGTAAATCTGTAGATTGCAGGCTGTGAGCTTCGACAAGCCACCCTCTACTCTAGGTTTCATGGGTAAATGCATGTATCATATCCATACATCACGTGGCTCTAATGCTGGGTATAGCGATCTAAGTAATCAAAGTACACAATGACGCAACCTGCGCCGCAGCGTAAGGCAGCAATAGCACAGTGAACGTCAGCTTCGCCGTGTACCAGATGAGAGTCCAAAAGTTGACGACGACTTCCATGGATTCGCTCCACGCGAATGTGTCACCTGAATTATTCCTAAAGCATTCTTTGTTGTCGTTTGGGAGTTGTCCTTAGCTAGTGTGCTCAAACGTGAGCTACTGTGTTCTGTAGCTCTGTTGGAGCTACATAGTATGCAGAGAAGTTTGCAGTTCCTTCTCAGCTCGTCCTCGACTATACTCTAGCACACTCCCTTTCCCATAGTGACAGAATCTGTACCTTTTCGCGGAGAATAGTAACTTTCGGAGCTTGTATAAACTTTCTGCGAGTCGATAAGTTACCCGTGACAACCCTGCTTCACCAACACTCACTCATGAAGAGTTCCGGAGCCACGTGTCCTGCCACCAGCAGCAGATTGGCGACTTCGGTAATGGAGAACGCTACGCAGGCCATGTAGTAGGTGCCCTTCTGCGCGTAGCCGTTCCACACCACGTTGAGACCGTAGAGCGCGTGCAGGGCGATGCCTTCATGAGCGGAAAGTAGTAAAAGTGTAAAAAACGTGGTTTTTTTACTGAAACCGTTTCAGCAGAGGCAGAGTGTCAAAGTCAATGCATGAAAATCCGTTCTAGGCGACAATGGTCGAAATTTGGCAGGTCTTAATTCTACATGTCTTTGCGTCGCGCTAACGTTCTGATTCGTCAGATCATATTGTAATAGTCACCTCCGATGGCAGCGGCCTCAAAGGCAGCCCCCTTTGCCATATGGTTGACGTTGCCCATAACCATAGTCTGTTTTCGGCTACCGTAATCTGTCGTGCGTTCAAACTCGCGCGTTCAAACGAGCAGGAAGTTCGCCTTTGCAAAGCGCTTACGACTTCATTTGGTCTGGTGTAGTGTCGGAAGTTCAACCGCACTGCGCTTATATGCGGGCGAGTACTAATCCGTGCCAGCGCCCACGCGACCACGAAACCCGCTGTTGTTATGTGCTCGCGTTGTTACTAGGCCGTACGGTTACGAAACTACACCGAGTCTCACGAGTCGCTAAAGAGGCTTAGAGCATCTGAGCGGAAGGCCAAGTTGAGACCCTACTCTCACTGATTGCACAGGATGCGCACCACGCGCTTCAGAAATGCGAAAATAGTTAGTGTGGCGCAAAAGATTAGCGGTTCACAAGGAGTGCGCCAGTTCGCAGCACTCGTAACAGAATGGCGGCCATTCGTACCGCACTGACAAGATCCGGGGCACTAGAAGTCGTGCAAATACAACGATTGATTTACCGACAAATTTTATAACAACAATTTCGTCGCTTGATAACATAGCACGCAAGTTCTTTTCAGTCGGCCCCACCATAACGCCCGACCGAACGAGTTACAACTGCATCCAAGGAGAGCCGGTAAGCTTCGGAGAAGACGGCGATGAAATTTGTGACTACGACTAGTGACATTAACGTCACGTCAGATTTTAAATAAATCAAACGTCACGGTAGAAATTGCCAGAACGCTCGAAATTGAGCGCGTGGTTTCGACCGTGTCGAAAGTCTTAAATCGCATGCGTACACACCACCACTGCAAGTACATATTATGCGAATCAATGTTCCAAAAATTTTTTGCGGCGTCGTGATGCGATAACTTACGTATACTGTAGGTGACCATGCACTGTCAAGCCCACGGGGATCCCAAGCCGACTTTGACGTGGGAGAAGGCCGATCAGACGGCCATGCCTGTCCACCGAGTGAACGAAGACGGCAGCCTCACCATATTGAGTGGGTTGCGTTAATCTTTTTCGCAGCAGTTTGTCTCAGCGGAGTAGGTGCAGTCCCGTCCGGAAATTACTGTACATGCGTGCGCAGCGCGCGTTTTGCGCGTTAGCCGCGGGCGCGTTATGTATGCAAATTCACATGAGTGATAAGACGCACGTGCGTACTAAGTACGCGTCCTCAGTGCTTTGTGTACTTAGTGCCTTAGATTTGATAACTTAGTACGCCATTCGCGTACTCTACCTACGAATATGCGCAATGCACGTACTTCTGCGAATGGGTAATTTTCTGGTGAGACTGTAGGATGAACACTGTCGCAAAAGCGGCTCATTGACTGCCGTACAACGAACGCGTGGCAGACTGACTGACTCGTCACACATCACATGCATGTCAATAGTATAAAGTGTTACAAGTACTACAAACACTACAAGCAAATACTGCCTACCACTATACAACAGGCGCTCGCGACCAGGACCGAGGCGCCTACGTGTGCGTCGCGCGCAACGCCGTGGGCGAGAAACAGCGTCGCGTCACGCTGACGGTTCACAGTAAGTGCCTCCTCTCCCCTGCCATTCAAATTTGAATTCGCGCCAAAAGTCGCGTCGTGCCCGTGGCAGCCGCGCCCGTGATCACCACCGGGGAGTCGATAAAGACGGTGACGGTCAACGTCAACGACACGGTGACCTTTATGTGTCCCGCCAGGGCCGACCCGCCGCCCCAGCGCATTTGGACCTACGAGGGTCAGAGGGTGTTCAGAGGGCACTCTTATGGATCGGTGCGTGCAACAATGCCGTAATCGAAGTGGTTAAAGTGTCAAATATTGCAACAGGCTTCAAGTTGGTCAAATCATAGGGTCATACTCATTGCATGTGAATTGTTTGGAAATCAAAGAATATTACCTAGGAGAGTGGAAAGGAAGCAATTACGTAAAGTGAATGCAACACGCTAGCCGAACTATTGATAACGTTGCACACCGTATTAAGAATCAAACTTTCCACTTGAAAACAGCTCTTGTACATACATACTTGCTCGTCTAAAATATGCGGCAGACGACTTCTATGAATCGAACTGAATCTGTGTTGATTACATTCAATGGTCTTAAATCAGATTAATGATCACCATTTCACTGTACATGTATACTGCAACTCCGAATCAGTCAACCCGACAATTCCAGGAGCTGCGCTTCACCAACGAAGGCTCGCTGCAAATCCTGGCCGCTCAGATGCAGCACGCGGGCCACTACGTCTGTACAGTATCCAATTTGGCCGGAAACGACTCCATGACCTACAGACTTATTGTCAACGGTGGAAAAGAATTAATGCAGTACAATACAACACACAGTAAACGCTGTTATTGCTGCAATAATACAACTACTGTGCGTAAGATCTCAACTGTGGATTTTCAACCGTCAATTCTCCAACAAGCGTACCGGGCGCTTTATTCATTTATTGGAGGGGGCTTATTGGGAGGGGGGGATGGCGGTGGAGGGGGAGCGTCGATAATTCGAAGAGTGAACACTTCTGAAGTAACTTATACGCTAATTTATATAATCGGACATTATTTCGATTAGATTGAATAAATACTTAAATGTTCAAACTGTCAAATCGCTCTACATCAATCGAATTGCATCACAGACCCACCCAAGATCATCAGCGACATCGCGGGAACGATCGACGTGGTGCTGGGACTGACGTTGGTAATCGAGTGCCGTGCCACCGGCACGCCCAAACCCACTATCGAGTGGGAGAAGGACGGCTTCCAAGTGGGCCTACTGTGAAGTACTTTGATTAGGGAGGCAGCCATATTTGGGACAATCATCCTTCTTGCGTCATTAGGCGAACTTGAACGTGCCAACTTGATGATTGAAATCGCAAGTCGCAGAATGCTCCAATGTGCAGCACTGGAAACGTCACCATCAAGGCCACTAGTCAGACGGACACGATTGAACTGATGTGATGTGCGAACGATAACTGATTGAAAGGCGTGACCTGACACGACGAAGTTCAGGAGAAGATACCTAGAAAATGAGTATCTGGTTTTCCCCAAATAGAACACTCTTTCATCGCGCTCGTGCACGTCACTTCCTTTGCAGCTCGAGTCCGGCCAGGGCAGGGTCCAGATCGACGCTGACGGCACGCTGCGCATCGCCGAAAGCCAACTCGACAACGAGGGACAGTACACGTGCGTGGCGAGAAACCCGGCTGGCAAGGATCAGCGCGTCACGCGCGTCATTGTCCAGGGTACGAAATGGTGATGATGAACAGGACGGCGACGACGACGACGACGACGACGACGACGACGACGACGACGACGACGACGACGACGACGACGACGACGACGACGACGACGACGACGACGACGACGACGACGACGACGACGACGACGACGACGACGACGACGACGACGACGACGACGGCGGCGGCGGCGACGACGACGACGACGACGACGACGACGACGACGACGTGGCATATTTCAGAGCCGCCTAAGATCCTGCCCTCCACCAGAGCCGATTACACGGCAGTGGCGGCGGAACAGCTCGAGATGACCTGCTTCGCGAGCGGCTCGCCGAAACCGGAAATTCAGTGGTTCCGTCGGGCCAGTCGCCTGGCAGACGGCCAGGACGGTGTCAGGGTGGGGTCATTCATGGTCCTTTGGTGCACACCCTGTAAAAACTATGGACTGAATTTTTTTGTGCAGATCTACCCCGAGCAAGGTCGCCTGGTGTTGACCAGTGTGCGGGCGTCCGACCACGGCCCCTTCGTGTGCAGGGCGGTCAACCCCGCCGGACAAGATGAAAAGGACGTCCGCCTCAACGTCATCGGTATGAAACACATACTGCGCGTGTGATATTCAAGACATAATTTCCGATAGGTCCACGCATTGTGGATGGATGCACGCTAACTCGTCTTTGGAGCCATTGGAGCAATTTGGCGCCCAGCTTTGCGAGATTTTGGAATTGTTATTCCCTGCAGAAGCCCCTGCATCGACTTATCCAAACTCCCTTCAGTTCCCCCGGATATTCCCGACCCGAACAAGATCGACAAGGAGACGGTGCTTGTCGGTGGCCCCTTCAGCCTCTACTGCCCCGTCTTCTCCACGCCCATTCCCGAGGTGGGGGTACTGTAGGGTACTGTATCGGGTCTTTCGAAACTCCAGACCCTCTACAGCTACAGTCTTTCGAAACTCCAGACCCTCTACAGCACGCTGCGTAAAATATAGTGAAGTCATACTTGCACACGTGATACCTCAATGTCTTCACAACTAGGACGCAAAAATTCAGCACTACCTTAATCCATGTTCAAATGCGAGCGCGAAATGTAGAATCGGTCGCGGTTGCCGTCCTCCTTGCGGAGGCCACAGGCAAAAAAATTTGATTGGTCACAGTTCAAGATTGATAAAAGATACGAAGGCCGTTCTTGCGTCAATTTGAAGCTTATTGTGTTCCCTTTCATATTTTGTCTTACCAGCAGCAAAAGAGCGCCCCCCCCCCCCACTCGCAACTGTAGCCACCCTAAGGCGACGAAGTTAGTGAATTTGACCAATTCTGCGTTTTGCGCTCGCATTTGCGCATGGGCTGAGGTAGATTGCTGAATTTTTGCATCCGAGTTGTGAAGACATGAAGATATCACGCGACATGATGCGTGCAAGTACGACCTCGTTAGCTTATGCACAGCTTGCTGTGGAGGGGGTCTGGAGTTTCGAAAGACCCGGTATGTAGGTAGGCGTTAAACTGTAGGATGTACTGTACCTGCTAATTTACTGCTTGGTTGCTACTTGCTACTATTGGAATGCTACTGGCTGTTCCCATGATACTGTACTGCCTAGCGTGCAATGTTGTACGAGTTCAAATTCTTTCTTGTGTGTGCCGTTTCACACGAAGTGTCTACGTACCTACAATAGCCATTCAATTTGGCATCACTAAACATCCTGGATGGAATATGCCCTGCCAATTGGCAAGTTCCGTTGTATGTACGATGAATGCCAGGGAGGTTTCTAATTGACAAACCGGCTACGCATTTTCACCTTTTGTTAAAGCACCACATTTGTGCTACAGTAACCCATCCCTCCTATTCCAAAGCGCAGAGTGCGCACTACCATATCCTGCGACTCCAGATCACATGGCACCTGAACGAGCGCCCCATAGCCGAGGGGGACCCCAACGTGCAACTGTCCGAAGACAAAAGGCGCCTGCACATTCTCAAGTCGCGCTCCACCGACGCCGGCGTCTACAAGTGCGTGGCGCGCAATCAGGCGGGCACCTCGACCAAGACCTTCGAAGTGGAAGTGCTGGGTGGGCGGTGTTTGAAAAGAGTGTTTAAACGATGCAAGATTTCAATATGGTAACGAAGGAGAAAGAGTTGGCAGTCAATGCACTAGGGATTGTATTCACCGGCTATATCTGAATGAGTGCCCCCAAGTTCTGAATGAGTGCCCCCAAATTCTGAATGAGTGCCCCCAATGTCCTGAGCACGTCTTTCATCTAGCCACGGTGTGAATGGATCGGTAGGGCCAAGAATCTCGTCTTGAGTGTCGTTATACCGTTGTCGTTCTCTATACCTTCAAGCCAGATCTTCCTTTGAAATCAGGCTATGCTTAGGCTCGCCCTGCGCCCACAGTCCACAAGAGTCAGTTGGCGTCGCAGTCTGGCGGGTCGAAGCTTAGGCTTAACGCGACCGGTGACCGACTTCAGGGCGCGCGGAGCGCGCCCTGAAGTTGGTGGTCGCGCTAAGCCTCAGCTGAGACCCGCCAGGCGCGACGCCGACCGAGTTTTAGTGCAAACGGTAAGTGGGGTGAACACTCCTCCATCTACTTCACCCCCTGCTTAGGCCGGCTGTGCCCAACAGGTGATTTACACGGCGGCAGTTGTAGCCCGCCTCTGGACCATGGGGGCACTCATTCAGAATTTTGGGGGCACTCATTCAGAATTTTGGGGGCACTCATTCAGAATTTTGGGGGCACTCATTCAGAATTTTGGGGGCACTCATTCAGAATTTTGGGGGCACTCATTCAGAATTTGGGGGCACTCATTCAGACCCAACCGTATTCACCTCTTTTAGGCAGATCGAATTGGGAGATTTATAGTGAACAGAAGCAAACTTAAGCTGGTCTGCTGAATAATTAAGAAAATAGCTAATTTACTGAAACAGTTTAAAGTTAACTACAATTAAGACATATTTGTTTTGATAACGTTAAACGTTAGTGAGATATAAATAAATAAAAGTGAGGTAAAAATAAAATTGAATTGAATTAAGTTAAATTAAATTAAATTAAATTAAATTAAATTAAATTAAATTAAATTAAATTAAACTAAATTAAATTAAATTAAATTAAATTAAATTAAATTAAATTAAATTAAATTTAATTGAATTGAGTTGAATTAAGTTAAACTAGATTAACTCAATATAGATTAAGTTAATTAATTTAAACTGAATTTATTAAATGAAATTCAATTCAATTAAGTTAAGTTAGATTAATTAAATTTAACCACATTTAATTTAATTAAGATTAGTTATATTAAAACTAGACAAGCATAAATTTAATTTCACTGGATTGATTTTAATTAAATGGGATTGAATAGACTAGCTAAAATTTATTTCAATTCATTTCAGTTAAATTAGAAGGACTACCGGGTGTCCCAAAAAAAAGTATCCACTTTTTCTCTGGCTCATTACTCTCTACTATGACAACACATCTGAACCAAATTTTGTACATTCATACAATACAGTGTCCTTTACAGGCTCACCAAATTTTGTCCACAACGGCCTGACACAAGCATGGCTACAATCGGTTGAGCGAGGCACACGCAACACCACTTTGATCCACACAGCCACCCTGCGTTCAAGCTGACAAAATGCAACCGAATATTACTCAGATCAGTGCAAGGGGTCGACATATAACAACTTAGCAAATTTGGCATCAGTTTGCCCCTCATTGTCTCCAACAACACATCTTAGCCCGGCGCGAAAGCCTCTATCCATGCGTTTCAAGAAAGCGTGATGAAATCACGTCGTATGGATGATAATCAGAGAGACTTGGCAAATCTTCGCTTCCAGAGCATCCAATGAGCGTGGTACTTCAGTTCTGTTTTTTCGCCGCGCCTCAGCGCGGCGAGGTGTATATATACGGATGACAATGTCTGTCTGTCTGTGTGTGTGTGTGTGTGTGTGTCCGTCCGTGGCACCGAAGTAAGATATGTGGCATATGTGGTCAAGTAGAGTCGAGGTCGCTGAATACGGATCCGATGTCCGTTTGTGTTGCTAATTTCGCATTTTCGAGATATTCGCAATTAAAATTCCAAAATGTCGAAAATCGACTTTTTCGCCTGATGAGCTAGAATTGAAATTTCTTCAGAAATGGAAAGGGCGTAGACAGAGGATAATTTGTAACACAAAAGAAATTTTTTGTAAATGTGGAATTTAATAGAAATACGCGATTATTTGTCAAAACTACACAAATTGACAAAAATAGAACGTCATTTATTGACGAATTTGAATGCAGAGATAGTAAGGTCGTATGTCAATAAGAATTTGTGACATAGTTTTACAGTTTTCGTAAATCGCAATTTCGAGATATTTGGAATTAAAAACAAAAAAATTTCAAAATCGACATTTTCGTTTGATGGGCTAGCGGCGAAATTTCTTCGGAAATGGAAAGGGCATAGACAGCGGATAATTTGTAACACAACAAAAATTTTTTGCAAATGTGGAATTTAGTAGAAATACGCAATTATTTGTCAAAAATTCTCCAAATTAACAAAAATAAAACGTCATTTATTGACGAAAATGAATGCAGAAATGGTAAGGTCGTAAGTCAATAAGAATTTGAAACATAGCATCACAGTTTTAATATATTGCAATTTCGAGATATTTAGAATTAAATTTACAAAGATGTCAAAATCGACATTTTCGTCTGATGGGCTAGCAGCGAAATTTTTTCAGAAATGGCAAGCGCAGAGACTGCGGATAATTAGTGGCATACAAGAAATTTTTGCGAGTATTAAATTTGACTGATATGGTCAAACCTTGACAGAAACGTCAAGATGTTATGAATCGCCAAAGCTTTGGTTTTCCATGAATGTTAACGTAGAAGTCGTACGCCAAGGGGAATTCCTGATGAAGAACGACCGGACCACACTGTTGGCAAGTTTTTTGTTGGATGTGACGGTTTCACACGGTGGGAAACATCAGATAAACGGCGTCGTATCATGCCGATAACATATAGCGAACGCGGCGATATCACTGAGCTTTAGATCAGCTGTACAGACAACCGTATCGTGGGGATAGCTGCACTTGGTATTAAGGTACACGTTCTCAAGACACTTTCTCCAGATGCGGCTAACGATGCGCACAAAGTTCACTATACTGCTCACCAAAATTTGACAGACACAAAGTATAGGTTGAACTTTTTACACACACAGCTTGTTTCGCCGCGCCTCAGCGCGGCGAGGTGTATATATACGGATGACAATGTCTGTGTGTGTGTCCGTCCGTGGCACCGAAGTAAGATATGTGGCATATGTGGTCAAGTAGAGTCGAGGTCGCTGAGTACGGATCCGATGTCCGTTTGTGTTGCTAATTGCGCATTTTCGAGATATTCGCAATTAAAATTCCAAAATGTCGAAAATCGACTTTTTCACCTGATGAGCTAGAATTGAAATTTGTTCAGAAATGGAAAGGGCGTAGACAGAGGATAATTTGTAACACAAAAGAATTTTTTTGTAAATATGGAATTTAATAGAAATACGCGATTATTTGTCAAAATTACACAAATTGACAAAAATGGAACGTCATTTATTGACGAATTTAAATGCAGAAATAGTAAGGCCGTATGTCAATAAGAATTTGTGACATAGTTTTACAGTTTTCGTAAATTGCCATTTCGAGATATTTAGAATTAAAATAAAAAAATGTCAAAATCTGCATTCTCGTTTGATGGGCTAGCGGCGAAATTTCTTCGGAAATGGGAAGGGCATAGACAGCGGATAATTTGTAACACAACAGAAATTTTTTGCAAATGTGGAATTTAGTAGAAATACGCGATTATTTGTCAAAAATTCTCTAAATTAACAAAAATATAACGTCATTTATTGACGAATGTGAATGCAGAAATGGTAAGGTCGCAGGTCAATAAGAATTTGAGACATAGCTTTACAGTTTTAATAAATTGCAATTTCGAGATATTTAGAATTAAATTTACAAAGATGTCAAAATCGACATTTTCGTCTGATGGGCTAGCAGCGAAATTTCTTCAGAAATGGCAAGCGCAGAGACTGCGGATAATTAGTGGCATACAAGAAATTTTTGCGAGTACTAAAGTTGACAGAAATGATCAAATCTTGACAGAAATGTCAAGATGTTATAAATCGCCAAAGCTTTGGTTTTCCATGAATGTTAACGTAGAAGTCGTACGCCAAGGGTAATTCCTGATGAAGAACGACCAGACCACACTGTTGGCAAGTTTTTTGGCACTCCTCCCCTCCAAAAGGGAGGAGTGCTATAGTGATGGTGCGGATTCTGTGTAAATTGGAACGCTCATAAGTCGGGCTAGAGTTGGCCGATCGGGGCGAATTTTTTTTTATTCGATAGGTCTCTGGATTGCGCAGTGTGCATCGAAGGTCTCGACTTCCGTCCGGGACCCGAATTTTGGCAAGTTGCCAAAAACCCGGTTTTTCGGCCTCCGACGAACTTTGGACGCTTAGAATAGTGTTCTGGTAGAACGGAGCGAGACGAGCTTTGGGTCAAATATGTAAAAGACATTGGGCTATCCGATGGCAGGGGTGCCGTCGGGCTGGGTCCGGGCCTGCCCGGGCGGGTTAGCAAAAACCAGGTTTTTCGACCCAAAAATAGGGTTCGCGGCCCCCGCTGTAAGTATTTTATTTTTAAAGTAGAAGTTGTAGTTCATTGACAAGTGGCACATCTCAGATAGTCAATGACCGCACCGCATTGTTGAATTCGGTCAGATGTACCCCGGACTGGAAAATATTGCCCAAAGTTGGGTCCCGGGGTTCCGGGTAGAACTTTGGGCCGGCGTAACTTTTGACAGGGTACACGTATTGAGATGGGGCAAAGACCAATCGATAGAGCTCGGCGAGCTCTACAACATTGTAGTAGATCGTTTCTTTGCAAATGACCAAATTTTGGGTGAAAAGTTGAAAAAACCGATTTTTGGTCGAAATTTCAAAGTTCTGCGTTTCTCATTTCTTGCTGTGCGAATCAATTACGCTGATGTTTGGAGCGTTTTTTGTGCTTATGAATGTCTTTCTGGGAAACGAGAAAAGGTCGCAGTCGGAAATTGTTTTTTCGAGAAATTTTAATTTTTTCAACAAATTTTTGGTATTTCGGTGCAAAATGGGGTCAGTTGAGATATTTCGGTGTCAGCTGGACTTTCGCGTGATAGAGCATCAAAAGATACGTTGTTTTTGTTATAAGCACTTTTTTCGTCCGACGCGTATTTTGGCAGAAAACTTGAATTCAAAATTTTGGCTGCCCGATTTGTCCGGCGCACCCACAGTGTAGGTACTCGATTCCGACTTTTCGGGGGTGCTGATCACGAATTTGACGTTGTCTTTTCGTTTTGAGATGTGTGGGACCATTTTTGAAGAATTTGCTTGTCACCATACGTGTCCTCAAGTGGAAAACCTGGTTGTGTCAGTTCAGCTGAAACTAGGTGTGTTGTATGTCAAATGTGGGGTAATGGAGGATCGCAATTCCTAATTTGCTATTAAATTTGCGATCAGAATGGCCACTAAGCCTCACTGACACATCTCGTTGATCAATGGGCAGCATGCTTCAACTCCCAAGGTTCTTCTGAAAGAGGGGAGGAGTGCCCCGAGGGGCTCTGCCCCCGTCTACTAATCTTGTTGTTGGATGTGACGGTTTCACACGGCAGGAAACATCAGATAAACGGCGTCGTATCATGCCGATAACATATAGCGAACGCGGCGATATCACTGAGCTTTAGATCAGCTGTACAGACAACCGTATCGTGGGGATAGCTGCACTTGGGATTAAGGTACACGTTCTCAAGACACTTTCTCCAGGTGCGGCTAACGATGTGTACAAAGTTCACTATGCTGTTCACCAAAATTTGACAGACACAAAGTATAGGTTGAACTTTTTACACACACAGCTTGTTGGCTACTTTGTCGATATTATCTGCATTGATAACAGTCGCGGCATGCTCTCATCAACAGACGTTGTCCTACTTGAAATATGCGCAAAACGCGATGAGATTTTGGTGCAAGCAGTTCATATGCTCATACATGTAAGTCACGTTATACTAATGAGATCGAGCCACAATTTGGCAAACTGATCTACAACATATCTGGGTATATGTACACAAAGTTTCATCAAAATTGACTCACACGGGCGCAAGCAGTGAGCTGGAGAAAAAGTGGATACTTTTTTCTGGGACACCCGGTACTTACCTTAAATTTAATTAAATTGGCCGAGGAATAATTTTCAACATATGGTACCCACATACGTGTAAGCGCCAACCGGCCAGGGGGGGGGGGGGGTCGGGGGGGGGGTATAGGACCCCTCAGGGGGGGGGGGGGGGCTGAGGCCCCTGGAGGGGGGGTCAAATGACCTAAAAATTTTGCCAAAAAAGTACCAAAAAATAAGAAAATTTTGCAAAAATAGGCCAAAAAGTGCCAAAAATCGCTTAATTTTGGTCAAAAACGTCCAAAATATAGCGCCGCAGGCGAAAATTTTGCTATTTTTAAGCGCCGCAGGCGAAATTTTTGCCATTTTTAAGCGCCGCAGGCGAAAATTTTTGAAATTCTCGGGGGGGGGTCCTGTGGGGGAAGGCGGGAGGTGGGTACCTGGGGGGGTATGGGGGGGGGGGGGGGGTACACTTTCGGCTAGGGGGGGGGGGGGCTTACCCCCCCCCATACCCCCCCCCCCCCCCCGGTTACACGTATGGGTACCCACTATTCAATCATTGCCCAATCTCTCCTGCACGTGTTGCTCCAGGTACCAAACATACCAACGACGGTAGCTTACCAATTCATACCATCCTCTATCTCTACAGTCCCTCCCAACGTGGACGAGTCCAGATGGAAGCGCAAACTCTCAGTCATCCAGAACAACTCCATCACCTTCGGCTGTCCCGTGACCGGGGTCCCCGACCCCGACGTCAGTTGGCTGATCAACGGCCAATTACTGGAGAAGGCCTCCACTACAAGGGGAATAGAAGTCTCGGAGGACGGGAAGACGGTGGGTTTCGGCGATGGTTTGAGCTGTGACTGTAAATCTAGCTGTGGGAGAGCGACTACGATGGTTTATGGTGGCTTGATGGAAGACGTCCCGAACTGAAAGTGTGCAAAATTGCGCGCGAATTGGTTGTTTCGAACTACCACTGTGCAGAGGTTAGGTCGACAACTGTTGTACAAATATTCGTCGGCTCCTAACTCATGAATTATCCAACCAAGTGAACATTATGTGGCTGTTGACTGAAGTTATGTTACAAACTAATTTGTACGCCATTTGTCTACAACATGTTAACAATGTTGACTATTTTTACTTCAGGTGACCATCGCCAGCGCCCAGTTGGACCACGAAGGCAGCTACGACTGCTGGGCCACCAACAAAGCCGGGTCATTGGCCATAGACGTCATGCTGACTGTTCTGGGTGGGTGGGCGAGATTCTTTTGAACCCTTCGAAAGTACAGTATGCAGACACGCGTCAGAAGCCCTAGAGAAACGCATGCCTCACGAGAGGAGAGGTGAACGGATATGTACATAGGTAGAGAGAGGTACATACTTCATGCCACTATCTACAAAGACGCAAGTACCGTGAAACCAATTGCGAAACAGTAAAGAAAAAAAAGTAAACCATCTTCAGAACACTAAACAAACTCAGGAGCTGTATCACATACGAGGAGGAGGGGGGGGGGGGGGGGGGCGGCCAAATAGTATGTGTGAGCTGCTACTGTACGGTTAGTACCTTGTCCGAAACGAATACTGTCTTTGTCACTCCGAATCTCAAATACTCTTCATCGCAGTCATGCTTCGATTGCCCTGCTCCCCGTCCATTACCACTCAGGCGGCCGCGCAAGCGCCGCTGGCGTCGGCGCGCTTGTCCTGCAAATTACGCGCACGGTATCAGGCGAATTTGCATGCAAAGCACGCGCGCGCGCACCGCGATCCACTGCTCCAGGGCGGCCAGGAGGCGTCCGAAGCCACGGCAGCAGGCCAGCGCGCCGCAGAGCCCAGTGACCACTGTGCCGGCGAATGCGGCCAATTCCAACACCACCAGCAGGCTCAGCAGGGCGCCCACCCGGTCGACCGCTAGAAAAGCGCTCGCCGATTTTGAAGTTTGAGCCAGATACGACTGGGGCGGTTCTGTCTGTTGAATGGATCCCTTGTCGGCTTCCAACCCCCCCCCCCCCCCCCCCTTCTCCATACGCTACATACAGTCGCGTCGGCGTAAACTCTGTTTTCGCAATTCCAAAGTTCGCAGGCGATCATTCTTTCCACCCCCATGCCTCCTCCATACCCCCCCCCCCCCCTTTCAGCGCCTGAATGCATCTATCCACGTCTTTCTACTCCTTTTCACATCCTTCGGCTTCCCAGTTTACACAGGCTGCCATTCTGGGTCACCTCTGGGCTCCTCGGCCTCCAGGCGTTCCTTGTTATAGGCGACGTGCTCCTTGACGGCGTAGAGAGCGTAGAGGGCGGCGCACACGCTCGTCAGATGGACTAGCGTCTGGAAAGACGCCATTCCACCGTAGGCTAGCGCCAGGGAGTGCGAGCGACCCGAACCCCTGAAGGTGTAGCGTGCAAATGAGTCCGGAAAACGGCGCAAAGTTCAAATTCGCGCCACTTCGCACTTACGCCCACTTGCCGACCAGGCCGGCGATCGCCAGGAAGGCCATCCAGATGAAGAAGCTGGCCCCCTGGAGGGAGACGCCGCGCAGCGAGCCCAGGATCACCAGACAGCCCAGACAGACCTGGAATCCATGATTACGGTAGCCGCGCCCGCTGCGGTTCTCAAAAGTACGACTACGGTAGCCGCCACCGCAGCGGTTTCAAAATTGCGGCTACGGTAGCCGCTACCACAGCGGTTCTCAAAATTACGAGTACGGTAGCCCCTCACCAAGGCCATCACGGCCTGGGTCATTCCCAAGCGTCGCAGTAGGGGCCAGTCCAGACCCGGCGGCGGCGGGCTGGTGTCGACCTGTTCTTCGCTGTCGCCTATTGGTCCGTCGCCCAGCCCGATGGCGGCCAGCATCCGCTCCATGTCGATGGCCTCCTGCTTGGATTTGGCCTCGTTATCGACTGGAAGCGGCGAGCGCTCCTCCTCGTCTAAAATTAGAAAATTTTCATTTTGTAGTTTTGTGAAATTGCGCAAATTGGAAGCTGTGGTCGGGTTCGGATGGAGCATTCAGTCGCCATTCTTGAAGCGTAGTGTTTCCGTCCTCACCCGATTCATTTCCCAGCGGCAATCCAACGAAATTTTCAAGTTCCTCGTCCTTCTTCTTCTCTTGCGAAGCAAGGCCCAGCTCGGGTTTTGTCATGTTTGCCTTTCCTCTTTCTCTCTCGGTTCGAAGTGCGCGCTTGGAAAAGGCCAAAGGTTGGATGGATGAAGACGACTGCGAATCGAAAACCTCACTCGGCGCTTTTACCTAGCCTTTCAGCTGTCGCCCACATACAGTATGTTTTGAATAGAAGCCTTGTTGACCCGCGTTTGCAAAATTTTCCATTGTAACGTTTCCTTGGCTGAACGCAACCAAGACAGTATGGCATGGACCTATTCCCAAAAGTGGACTCTATTCGGCATAAAGGAGCCCACCACACTTCAAACCGCTACCAAAATGGGCTCAAAATGGCTCCTAATCTAAAGGGCACTGTGTGGAGAGTGCGCAGTCTGGCGAAAGGAAGGCAGGAAGCAATTACTGCCTTCCTGCTGTGGCGGGGCGTGTGGTGCCGCCCGCTTTCTATCGATCGATAGTTTCGCCCCAGGAGACGAGAACGGCGCTATTCTAGGCCGGTTCTTTCGCTCCGTTGGGCAAAGGGAGCTTAGAGGGCAATTTTTGGGAAGTTGGGATGGGGTTCTCTAATCAGGGATTACGGTATCCTGTTGACGCGGCTAATGGGAGGGTCGTCAACTTCTTTCGCGCGCTTCAAAACAACTTAGCGTGGTCCGCTCGGGTGATTAGGCGTCAGTCCTTTGTTGTAGCGGCTTCGCGCACTCGCGCAAATATGTCCGGTTTGTCTTGGCGAAATCGCCATTAGACGGGCGTTCCATTCAAAACAGGATGCGTGACCGCATGACGGAAAGGTGATTTGCCAAAGTGTACGCCTGTGACGCAGGATAATGTAGCGACGGGCTTCCGAAATGAGGATAATGGAGTGCTCCGCACAAGTCATTAAGTCCGAAACATTTCGCACAAGTCATTAATTACGCTCCCACGGGTCCAGTTCGCTTCTTATGAAAGAAAGCAGCTGATAATTGGCATCTTTGGTTTTTGCACTGCTGATGCCAGTGCCAGTCGCACACAGAAGGATGACAGAATTCAGAACGTTGCACAAGTGAATGCAAGTGAATGATGTGTCAACCAACCTCTACGATGCAGAAGCTTCTTAAACAGCAACCAGTGATGCAGAGCAGCGACCGACAGACAACCTTTATGCATCGCATAGGTATTCGCAATACACCCTTCAGTTAGTCAGCTTCTCATTATCGTACGACAACTGACTTTTCAGCGCCGCCCAGCCTGGAAGGAGACGCTGAACTCGAGGTGATCGAAGGCCAGATGGTGACGATGGACTGCTACGGCACGGATAAGGACTCCTTCGCCGCGCAGGGCGATGTCGTCGACTCGTCCTACACGTGGCTTGTGGTGGGCGTCGTCGTCGTCGTCGTCGTCGTCGTCGTCGTCGTCGTCGTCGTCGTCGTCGTCGTCGTCGTCGTCGTCGTCGTCGTCGTCGTCGTCGTCGTCGTCGTCGTCGTCGTCGTCGTCGTCGTCGTCGTCGTCGTCGTCGTCGTCGTCGTCGTCGTCGTCGTCGTCGTCGTCGTCGTCGTCGTCGTCGTCGTCGTCGTCGTCGTCGTCGTCGTCGTCGTCGTCGTCGTCGTCGTCGTCGTCGTCGTCGTCGCCGTCGTCGTCGTCGTCGTCGTCGTCGTCGTCGTCGTCGTCGTCGTCGTCGTCGTCAGCAACTGCAACTGCAAACATTGCAGAACGGCAGCCAAGTGCGGACTTCGGAAAACGTCAAGATCGCGCCGCACGGCAAGCGCCTATACATCGCCAAGTCCGTACTGTCGGATCAAGGCGACTACGAATGCGTGGTGCGCAACAGCGCCGGAGAAAATAGGCGTCGAATCAAGCTTCGAGTTCTGGGTAAATGATTGACTTTCTGCGAGTTGCAAAGGCGTATTGTCATACCGTAATGTTATAGTGCCGCCGAGATTCAAGGACGACGATTACCAGCAGCACCACGAAGTGACGGCCTCGGATCCGTTCTCGATCGACTGTTACGTCTACGGCTTCCCCACGCCGCAGGTATACTGTAGATTGAGCCGAGTGACGGTACAAAATCTATCTTCACTCAAAACGTCACTCAAGTTCGGCGTAATCGCTTACTAGGTACATGCAGCTGTATTATTATCGGGGACAATTATTTGCAGCTTTTAATTTGTAACTACAGCTTTTCATTTAGAAGAATGCGCTTTTAACTGGCACCGCTTTTCGTTCTGAACAAAGCGCTTTTCATTTCGAACATTGCGCTTTTCGTTTGGAACAATGCGCTTTTAAGAACGCCGGCATCATGGAGGGGCTGTGTATATAGGAGCAGCTTTTCCTTTTGAACAAAGCGCTTTTCATTTTGAACAAAGCGCTTTTCATTTTGAACAAAGCGCTTTTCATTTTGAACAATGCGCTTTTCGTTTAGAACAATGCGCTTTTAATTCTGCTGTGAGACAAAGGGCAAAAGTCCAGAAAAAATGTTTAAAAACGGGATTAATTAATACTTTTAATACCCCTTTGCCTGCATCAGGTAATGACCATCTTCCTTGTTTCCTTACATTTCTTTCGGACACAGAATATTCCTTTGAAAGCAGGCTTTGCTTAGGCTCGCCCTGCGCCCACCGTGCACAAGAGTCAGTCGGCGTCGCAGTCTGGCGGGTCGAAGCTTAGGCTTAACGCGACCGGTGACCGACTTCAGGGCGCGCGGAGCGCGCCCTGAAGTTGGTGGTCGCGCTAAGCCTCAGGTGAGACCCGCCAGGCACGACGCCGACCGAGTTTTAGTGCAAACAGTGGGTGGAGTACACACTCCCCCATATACTTCACCTCCTGCTTAGGCCGGCTGTGCCCCTTCCCTGCTAGCGCTCGCAACAACTTTCACTTTGAAGCCTATTAGCCTAAGAAGGCCACGCCCAAGCCGACAAAGTTTCCCTAGCAAACTGCGGTGGTTCGCATCGACGTCACGTTGTGACAATGCTGTGCGCGACGCAGCAGGGCGTTAAAAGCGGTTTGTTCAATTTAAAAGCGGTTTGTTCAATTTTAAAGCGGTTTGTTCAATTTAAAAGCGGTTTGTTCAATTTTCGGCCCAGCTGCTGTCAAAAGCTGCACGTTCAAGTTAAAAGCGCATTGTTCATTTTTAAAAGCGCATTGTTTATTTTTAAAAGCGTGTTATCACTTTTCCGCTAGCTGTAAAGAAAAGCGGTTTGTTCATTTTTAAAAGCGCAATGTTTATTTTCTAAGCGCTTTTGAATTAAATTAAAAGCGCCCTAAAATACCAGCCATTATTATCTAGTCGGGTAATCGTCACTGCAAGGGCAAAGGCAGCATGAATGGAGTGGGTTGAAAGCAGACATGGCTTAGAAACCTGATTTACGTAACCAAACGTTAGAAGCGGTTTGTTTCTATGGCTTTGCGTAAGGCGTAAGAACTGCTTTCGCGTTCTAACCTTCGCTTTGCGATCACAGCGTACGCAGGAAGTATCTTTGAGAATCTCCACTTTAGTGTAATCAAGTGTATGGAGTTATCAATTGTTTAGTTGTCTTGTCTACGTTTCCACTTTGATATGGGGTTTCTTTTTTCTGGATGGATGGATTGGCCGAGACAGAAACGCGCACACGTCACGGATGAACGTGCAACTTCACAGATAGAAATGCGCACTGAACACACGTATGTAATAGTGCTGAAGTGCAATCCCAGATGATTGTGTAACATCACAGATAAGTGTGTCCAACAACCACAGATAAATGTGTCGGAAGTATCTGTGTCCATCCAATCATCCTCATTCTTCCCACAGATGAGCTGGCAAGTGGACGGGGCGCGGATGGTCGCCGGTTCCACAGTGGACGACGTGCAGTTTCCCAACGGTGCCCAAACCATGCAGATCGACTCGGTCAAGGACGTGGGCACGGCCGAGGCCAGGTATGGGATACTGTAGGCGCACGAATTTGAATTTTCAATTGCGAAATTATCATTTTTCACGCGAATTCAACAAATGACAATTCAAACTTCTGGCGCAGGGAAATTCAAATTTTTTAGACCGAATTCAGTTTATGGACTTGTAGAAATCTAAATTTTCTGCGCGGACTTTGAATTTTGAATATAAAAATTCAAAATGAAAATGCAACTATAATTATAAATTCAAATTTTTGCGCCTAATTCGAATTGTGAAATTTATAATGCTTGGCCAAAGTTCTAATTTTTGGCGTGATTTAACTTTTTGACAAGCGAAAATTTGAAGTTTAGGTGCAAATCCGAATTTCGATCTTTCGAACATCCCGCAGGTCCCGGCGCTACACCTGCGTGGCCGAGAACGCGGCCGGACGGGTCTCCAGAGACTTCTTCGTGCAAATCATCTGTGGGGCTTTACAAATTTGAAACTTTTCAAATCGTCAGCTACAGTAATCCAAGTTCAAATTCAAATCTCCAGCGCCGCCAGTCATCTCCACGGGAGAGCAGAGGACAAGAGTAGAGGTACTCAAAGGGGCGAGCGTCAGTTTGGAGTGTCCTGTGTTGGCCACATTTTCGGCCATCGACAGACTTTGGGCCAAACTCAATGGGGCACCTATTCCGGTGGGTAATACGTGTGACTGGCCCATCGGGCGGATAAATTCCATTAGTATGTGCATAATATGTAGTTAGGTGTTCATTTAAAGTCGCTGCGTATCAAACGCACAGTGTAGTGTCCATTGTGCGGTTAGTACATACGTTCGCAGTCTTTGATTAGACCATTTGTTCGCTGCACCCCGTTCTTCCACAGCAACATACTGGACATATGCACTTGCCTTTGCTGCTACAGAAGCAAATCATGTATCATTTCGGAAGGGGAATTTTTGCTGACGAAATTTCGAACGGGCGGCCGAAAGGAGTACCTTAAAGCGTAAACACCTCCTTTCATTGCAGTGCTGTACCTACACTTCACAACTATGCGCTGTATTCGTCACTCACTAAAACACCTGTTAGTCCTATTAGCGCTTTCCAGACCGCCCTTCCCCGTCTCCAAGTCTCTCCCGACGGAGTGAGACTCCACCTGATGGACGCCAGAGAGGAGGACGAAGACATCTACGTCTGTACCGTATCCAACGCGGCGGGAAGCGCCAGGCGCGAATTCGAATTGGTCGTCGTCAACCCGCCCACCATAGAGGGCCAACTATTCGAGGACATTACGGTAATCGAGGGCTCGCCATTGGTCCTGAACTGCCAGTTCCAAGGCACGCCCCCGACGACTGTGGGATGGCTGAAGGAGGGCTACGAAGTCAGGACGGACGATAGGGTGCAGGTACGGTAGGCGCGTGGAGAGAGTACTGTAGATCTGGTCTGCCCCATTCGCTCCGCGATTGGATTACGGTACTGTGTACTGTGTCGGTTTGTCCAGAAGAACAAGCTGTGTGTGTAACAAGCTGTGTGTGTAAAAAGTTCAACCTATACTTTGTGTCTGTCAAATTTTGGTGAACAGTATGGTGAACTTTGTACGCATCGTTAGCCGCATCTGGAGAAAGTGTCTTGAGAATGTGTACCTTAATGCCAAGTGCACCTATCCCCACGATACGCTTGTCTGTACAGCTGATCTGAAGCTCAGTGATATCGCCGCGTTCGCTATATGTTATCGGCATGATACGACGCCGTTTAGCTGATGTTTCCTACCTGTGTGGAAACGTCACATCCAACAAAAAAACTTGCCAAAAGTTTGGTGCGAGCGAATTCCTAGTTTCAGCGTACGCATTTCTGTTTCCGAGTGCACATTCATCAATAAACAGCTGTTCTGGCCATCAGGCAAAAATCTCGATTTTGAGATTTTGTTTCATTTTAATTCTAAATATCTCGAAATTTGAATTTATTAAAACTGTAAAACTGTGTCACAAATTCTTATTGGCATACGGCCTTACCATTTCTGCGTTCAAATTCGCCAAAAAACGACGTTCTATTTTGTTGATTTATGGAATTTCGTAAAATAATCACGTATTTCTACTAAATTCCACATTTGCAAAAAATTTCTCTTGCGTTACAAATTATCCGCAGCCTATACTCTTTCCATTCCTGAAGAAATTCCGCCGCTCTATCATCAGGTGAAAAAGTCGATTTTCAACATTTAAATATTTTGATTGAAAATATCTCGAAATTGCAATTTTTAAAAACTTCAAAACTATGTCACAAATTCTTATCGGCATACGACCTTTCAATTTCTGCATTCACATTCGTCATTAAATTGCTTTGTATTTTAGTCAATTTATGCAATTTTGACAAATAACCGCGTATTTCTATTAAATTCCACATCTGCAAAAAAATTCTTTTGTGTTACAAATTATCCGCGGTCCATGCTCCTTCCATTTCTGAAGAAATTTCGCGGCTAGCGCATCAGATGACAAAGTCGATTTTCGACATTTTCGAATTTTAATTGCGAATATCTCGAAAATGCGAAATTAGCAACAGAAACGGATATCGGATCCGTACTCAGCGACCTCGAGTCTACTTGACCACATATGTCACACATTTTACTTCGGTGCCACGGACAGACAGACAGACAGACACACAGACAGACATTGTCAACCGTATATATACACCTCGCCGCGCTGAGGCGCGGCGAAAAAAGTTCAACCTATACTTTGTGTCTGTCAAATCTTGGTGAATAGTATAGCGAATTTCATTCGCATAATTAGCCGCATCTAGCGAAGGTATCTTGAAAACGTGTACCACAATTCAAATGTAGCTATTACCACGATACGGTTGTCTGTACAACTGATCTAAAGCTCAGTGATATCGCCGCGTTCGCTATATGGTATCGGCATGATACGACGCCGTTCATCTGAAGTTTTATACCTGTGGGAATACGCCACATCGAACAAAAAACTTGCCAACCGTTTGGTGCAGTCGTTCTCTACTAGGAATTTCGTTTGGTGTACGCATTTCTGCGTTATGACGCTTTTCACAATTTGTAGAATTTTGGCAAATTGTGGCGTATTTCTATAAAATTCCACAATTGCAAACAATTTTTTTGTGTTACAAATTATCCGCGGTCTATGCTCTTTCGATTTCTGAAGAAATCTCGTCGCTAGTCCATCAGGCGACAAACTCAATTTTTGACTTTTTTATATTTTAATAACAAATATCTCTAAATTGCAGTATTTCAAAGCTGTAGAACCATGTCCCAAATTCTTACTGGCTTACGACCTTTCAATTTCTGCATTCATATTCGTCAATAAATGACGTTCTATTTTTGTCAATTTAAGAAATTTTGACAAATAATTGCGTATTTCTATGAAATTCCGCATATGCAAAAAATTTCTTTTGTGTTACAAATTGTCCACGGCCTATGTTCTTTCCATTTCTGAAGAAATTTCGCCGCTAGCTCATCAGGCGAAAAAGTCGATTTTCGATATTTTCATATTTTAATTGTAAATATCTCCAAATTGCAGTTTTTCAAAACTGAAAAACTATGTCACAAATTCTTACTGGCTTGCGACCTTTCAATTTCTGCATTCACATTTGTCAATAAATTAAGTTCTATTTTTGTCAATTTATCAAATTTCGACAAACAATTTCGTATTTCTATCAAATTTCACATTTGCAAAAAAATTCTTTTGTGTTACAAATTATCCGCTATCTGTGCTCTTTCCATTTCTGAAGAAATTTCGCCGCTACCTTATCAGGCGAAGAAGTCGATTTTTGACATTTTCATATTTTAATTGTAAATGTCTCGAAAATGCGAAATTAGCAACAGAAACGGACATCGGATTCGTACTCAGCGACCTCGACTCTACTTGACCACATATGTCATATATTTTACTTCGGTGCCACGGACGGACACACACACACACAGACAGACAGACATTGTCATCCGTATATATACACCTCGCCGCGCTGAGGCGCGGCGAAAAAACTTTGAACTTGAACTTGGTATATGGGGGATTGAAAAGTGGGATATGGGGCAAAGGCAGCGACAGAGCCACTTGGCTTGGCGTCACAATATTGTTTACTTGGACTGTATGTAGCGTGCACATGCATACTGTATGCATGCGCGCGTAGTGCAGCTGCCAAGCCATGCGATATCAAATTCGATGCTCGGAAGTGCACAACCATAAGTACAATGGATAAGACAGAGCTATGCACTATTCTTTCAACTCCCTCCATGTCTTCAGTTTTCGAAAAGAGTGCCTCTTGTGTTGTTTGCTGACGCATGTATTTAATGTGCTTAATCTATTCTAATATAAATTTGTCAACCGTATATATACACCTCGCCGCGTTGAGGCGCGGCGAAACAAGCTGTGTGTGTAAAAAGTTCAACCTAGTTCAAAGTAAAAAACCTAGTAAAAAGTTCAAAAGTTCACTGCTGTAGTCTGACTTAGTTACTTCTAGTGCAATTTAACTTGATCTGATTAATCTACCTACTGTACCTCGTGTAACTTCGTCATTTCAAGCTTAAGCTTTAGAATTTACTTTAATTTAGAATCAAAGTCCAGTTTTTGATCAAAAGTTCAAATTATTTGTTTCTTGGTCAATTCCTGTATGCGATTTGCAGCTCGTCAGCGACAATGCGACTCTGTCCATATCAGCTGCCGAGAAAGAAGACAAGGGCAGCTACTTCTGCATCGTGCAAAATAGAGCTGGCAAAGTGGAGAAAACCTTCAATGTGCACGTGGTTTTGAAGCCCAAGATCGAAGGTTGGAATTTGTCAGCATATATAGAATCGAGATATAATTATATGTGATGGTAACACAGATTAATGGTTAAGTGTATGAACTACTGAATAGGAACAGTGAAGGTATAATTTGGTTAAGCAGGATAAACGAGTAGCCAATTTTCAACAATTCCAATGGATAAATTGAATCAACTTCTTCAAATGTTTGAGTCTGTGATGTTGCCTTTGTTAACAACGTGTGTACTTGTATGTACATATTATGTACATACATCTGTAATTCGTCGCACTCGCACCGCGAGTTTGACAACATAGGTACTACTTCTAACAAAATACCACAATAATACAAATTCCCATGGTCAAACTCATAATTCCATAATAACACAAATTCCCACAACTCCTCACCCACTTCTCTTTCAGGCAGCGATGACGAAGACATAGTCGAGGTCCTAATCACACGATCAAAGACCCTGGACTGCCCAGTGATCGATCCTGTGGACGTAACATTCACCTGGCTGAGACACGAGCAGCCAATCAGCGAAGGGGACCCTGATTATCAGACGAGAATGGGCGGCAGACACCTGTTCATCAAGGCGGCCAAGAGGGAGGACCAGGGCAGCTACAGGTTGGCGTTTTGTGGGAGTTTATGACAGAGTGTTTCACTATGAATATGGTAGGTTCTGGTTTTGTCACGCTTGCTAACTTTAAGATAGTGGTAAGGTAGTTACATACATGTATGGTATACCTAAGAGTCAGCATTGTTCGTCTAGATAGAACTACATAATACAGCTCTCGCTTAGATTTTAGCATTGATGCTGTGGGCTCAGTTAGAAGCAACTGCAGCAGTTAGCTAAACGTCAGCGGCAATTTACGGGTTGACTAAACTACGCTACTTTTGCAGAATCCTGACTTGAATGCTGCAAGTGTTAACGTGTTAGTTCGGTTGGAAACAACTGCCTTAGTTTATTGACTTAAGTGGCAAATTAGACTTTACGTTCCCCTCCGCCTTGGTGTTTTAAAGCTCGTTCGCTTACTCATTTCTTTTCCCACCTACCTTTTCAGATGCACAGTTCGCAACGACGCCGGCAGCGCCACGAAAACCACCAAACTCGTCGTTCTCATTCCTCCCACGATAATTGGAGAGGGCGGCAGGAGGTCCGTCCCTGAGAACAATTCTCTGACTCTACCCTGCGAGGTGGAGGGCAACCCGCAGCCGACCGTGACCTGGTCGAAAGACGGAATGGCGGCCTCCGACCTGAGATCTACCGAGGTGATTTTGTGCTGGCGTCGTCGTCGTCGTCGTCGTCGTCGTCGTCGTCGTCGTCGTCGTCGTAGTCGTGGTCGTCGTCGTCGTCGTCGTCGTCGTCGTCGTCGTCGTCGTCGTCGTCGTCGTCGTCGTCGTCGTCGTCGTCGTCGTCGTCGTCGACGTCGTCGTCGTCGTCGCCGTCGTCGTCGTCGTCGTCGTCGTCGTCGTCGTCGTCGTCGTCGCCGTCGTCGTCGTCGTCGCCGTCGTCGTCGTCGTCGCCGCCGTCGTCGTCGTCGCCGTCGTCGTCGTCGTCGTCGTTGTCGCCGCCACACCCCACTCAACAGTAATTCAATTCATGCTTCAAGATTCTCTCGGAAGGCCAACAGTTCCGAATCGTCCAAGCGTCGCCGAGTATTCACAAGGGCGTGTACCTTTGCCTGGCCGAGAACAAAGTTGGCCAGGCGGACCTTGATTTCGACGTGGACGTTATATGTGGGGGAATTTGTACCATACTTTTACAAACTTCCTGCAATCAAATTTTAGAGTTGAATATGTGTTTGTTCAGCTCGCCCCAGCGTTTCCCAAATCATCAAGAAGACCATCGAGGTGATCGTCAACAATTCGGCCGACTTCAGGTACTGTATCTGTTCCACTGTTACAAGGATCTAACATTTGCACCAATTACTGTGCTAATTTTGTTCTACAGCTTATTGCCCTCTGACCTCTACATCAATCGCATTCTGTTGTACCATTCATTATCTTCTACCGTTTACATTGATCACTTCGTTTACATTGTATGTTTTACAAGTTACTGGCCTCTAACTTTTGCAGCAATCGCTGTCTTCCTATGTATGTTTTACCATTCATTTCCCTCTAGAATCTAGAATAAGTAATCACTGCCTTCTCATGCTTTACCATGTATTCATTCACCATGTTTGTTTGTCCACTAACTTTTATTGCACCAGTCACTGTCTAACACATGTTCTCTTACATTTAAAGCTGTCCAATCGACAAACCGAGAGGATTCACCGCTGACAGCGTCATGTGGCTGCGCGACTTCAGTCCCATTGAGCCGTCGCCCAAATACATGCTCTCCAACAGCAACATGAAGCTTCGATTGAACAAGTGCGCACGAGTTATCTGTTGTTGGAAACTTTTTCGAAATAAATAATCACTATTTGTGCCACGTATTCAGCGCCCAACTCTCAGACGAAGGGACTTACAGTTGCCGAATGAAGAATCCCGCCGGGCAGACGTCGGTCGATCTGAAGCTCATCGTTTTGGAGCCTCCCAGAATTCTGATTCTGGAAAAGGTGTAATGAATCTTCACCTTTCTACGCACAATAGTTCACGACCGGCATTTAGTCGTGAATGCATGCATGCATGCACGCACGCACGCACGCTCGCTCGCACGCACGCACGCACGCACGCACGCACGCACGCACGCACGCACGCACGCACGCACGCACGCACGCACGCACGCACGCACGCACGCACGCACGCACGCACGCACGCACGCACGCACGCACGCACGCACGCACGCACGCACGCACGCACGCACGCACGCACGCACGCACGCACGCACGCACGCACGCACGCACGCACGCACGCACGCACGCACGCACGCACGCACGCACGCACGCACGCACGCACGCACGCACGCACGCACGCACGCACGCACGCACGCACGCACGCACGCACGCAGGCAGGCAGGCAGGCAGGCAGGCACGCACGCACGCACGCAGGCACGCACGCACGCACGCCCGCACACACGCACGCACGCACGCACGCACGCACGCACGCACGCACGCACGCACGCACGCACGCACGCACGCACGCACGCACGCACGCACGCACGCACGCACGCACGCAGGCAGGCAGGCAGGCAGGCACGCACGCAGGCACGCACGCACGCACGCACGCACGCACGCACGCACGCACGCAGGCAGGCACGCACGCACGCGCGCACTCACGCACGCACGCACGCACGCACGCACGCACGCACGCAGGCACGCACGCAGGCACGCACGCACGCACGCACGCACGCACGCAGGCACGCACGCAGGCACGCATGCAGGCACGCACGCACGCACGCACGCACGCACGCACGCACGCACGCACGCACGCACGCACGCACGCACGCACGCACGCACGCACGCACGCACGCACGCACGCACGCACGCACGCACGCACGCACGCACGCACGCACGCACGCACGCACGCACGCACGCACGCACGCACGCACGCACGCACGCACGCATGCAGGCACGCACGCACGCACGCACGCACGCACGCACGCACGCACGCACGCACGCACGCACGCACGCACGCACGCACGCACGCACTCACATTATGTCCGTAACTGGTGTTGATTCAACCTCAATTAAAACCCTTTCCAGGACAAGAACCGCCGCGTGATCGAGAACAGCTCCCTAGCCCTTTCCTGCCCGGCTTCCGGCAAGCCGGAGCCAAAAATCGCCTGGTTATTGGAAGGCGAAGAGTTGACGAGTGAAAATGTGGCCGAAAAGCTCATGGGAGGCCAATTGGTTGGAAATCAACTGAAGATCGCCAGAGTGAAAGTCAAGCAAAGCGGGCGGTTCACTTGCACAGCAAGGAACAAGGCCGGCCAGGCGGAACAAGACGTCATGGTCTACGTCATGAGTGGGTTACTGTGTGCAAGGGCGTATCAGTGGCTAGGACTCCCACTTCCCTAGGAACTAGGATCGATCGCCCGACGATACGACATAGACAGGTCTGCTTTGAAAGTATTGCTGTTGTAGGTGTGGGGACACAGACAGGTCTGGCCACAGGAGGTTGGATGCACAGACAGGTCTGGCCAGTGGCCACAGGAGGTTTGATGCATGGACAGGTCTGGCCACGGGGGTTGCGTCATCAACACGTGTGGAAAGTTTGACGTCGACTACGAATTTCAGGTAAAATCCGGTAAACGAAACCTCAATCGCGCAGGTAACACCAGATTCGTGTTCTGCGTCCTCGGAAACCCTGAAAACAACAGGTCAACTCAATTTTGAAAACTCGGTCCCAGGACCCAAAATTTGAACCACCGGGCGCCGAAATCAGGCAAATGGCAGCCCGAATACCGAAATAAACACCGGATTCGTGTTCTGTGTAGTCGAAAACCCCAGAGACAACTGTAAACCTGATTTTCAGAATTTGACCCCGGGACCCCAAATTGACCAACCGGGCATTGAAATCGGCAAATGGCAGCCCCAATCCCGAAACAAACACCGGATTTGTGTTCAGCGTCGTCGAAAACACCAGCAACAACTGTAAATTCAATTTTGAAAATTTCGGCCTGGGACCCAAAAATTCGTGCTCGACGGGACTTTTGTCACCGCATATCTTTCTACTGGGGTGACCTAGAAAGCTAAACTTTTGCATGTCTATTCGCCTTATGGTAGGCTTGACCGGAACAGTTCGATTGGCGCTCCAGCCTGCACCACTAGAGCTCGGCCGTCTTGAGCCAGCCCCTCAACCCCGTACTCAACCGGACGTTTGCCACCGCGTAACTTTTTACTCGGGGTGACTTAGAAAGATGAAATGTTTAACACATTTATTCACCCTATGATCGTTTTGTCGACCGGATCGCTTCGATTGGCGCCCCAGCATGCACCAGCAGAGCTCGGCCGTCTTGTAATCACGTAGCCAAAATTTCGGCCATTTTTTTGATCGGGGTCTACGACCACAATACTTAACCGATCTCTGTGATTTTTTTAGCATAGTAAATCAAGTTAGTCGGCCATTATAACGCGCCATAAACCACTATTCTAGCTAGTACCCTTCGCGAGAACGAGGCCGAAAATCGGCGATTGATCGAAGAGCCGCTGAATTTTTTCGACAGTTTTTATACTCCACAAACAGTATGAAGTATGCGACTGTGCGCCAAACACAGTAGTTTGGACCGGATGGGGTTTGCGCGTAAAGCAGCCGATTTCCAAACGGTTTTTTGCGCTGGGTAGGCCTAGTGGGTGGGCAGGGTGGACACCAAACGGGACGTCACGCTGCAGAACCGTTGGCGGGAAATTCAAAAATTTAAATTTTTGGAGTCTGAAAAAGGCATAATTCAAGGTAGAACTCGAAAAAGTTGCATATAATGGTATATACTATCTTAATATGTTGTAGCCCTCGATAGGGCCGAGGGTGGAAGAAATGAATTGGATGGCTGCGGGACCCATTTGGCGCCAAATTTGAGAAATTCGCGAATTTTGGCCCCGGGTCGACTTTGACGAGCTGCTGTGCGAGCTGGGTCGCAGCTAGAGCGGCGAGACCATACTTGGTGCTCTTCCCCAGATGTACTCTATCGAATGAGCCAGTGGAACGGAGAAAAATGAGACAAAACACAAAAAAACTTTCTTGCACTCCGTCATTTTCGACTCCGGGGGTCAAAAAATTGAGATTTTCGCATTTGGGCGTCTATACCTCTCAAATGCGATGCCAAATAGTTTCAAAAGTGGTTTCAAACGATTCTACGTTGAAATATATGGTTCAGAAAAGTGTTTTTGGCAAATTTGTAGAGCTACAGTAACCCTGCCACGTCCATTTGAAGAAACATTGGATATAAAAAAATTGACATTCGCGACAATCTATCGATTTCAGGGTTTTGGGAGCGACTGATTACGAATTTGACCTTCGTTTAGCGTTTAGATGATGTGTAAGCGTACCTGATGACAAATTCGCATGCTACCGTACCCAAGATCCGAGAATTTTGGTTCTGTGAGTCCAGTGAGGAAGTTAGGGGTGTTGTATGTCGATTATCAGTATCTGAAAAAAGTGTACAGGTCACAGAATGGGCGTGGTTTTGCGATTGGGAGTGTCACGAGGCCACGACCGGAGAGTAGTCACCGTGCGTCCAGAGTTCAAATTTGTGGAGTATACTGCGTCCCGGACGACTTGCCTGGTTGTTTAAGAAATACTCTGGGAACCACTCAAGCGATCTGGCTGAAATTTTAGCACAATACTTCTTGTTACTATGAACATCTATGGTGACCCGTTCAGCCCCAATGGTTAAGTCTACCTATATGACGTAGTACTAACCCCTAGTCTTACCCGGGGCAGTGCTGCCGAAGTACAGGAATTCCTTACCGAGTTAAGTAAAGTAAAGTAAAAACTTCGAATTTCTTAACGAGTAGAGTAAAGTAAAGTACAACCTCGGAAATTCTTATCGAGAAGAGTGAAGTAGAAACTGATTTTTGTTACCCAGTACCTGGAAAATTACTCGTTAAGCTGATTCTAACGATTTGCTTAAAAAGTACACACTTTTGGTGCTGAGGATGTTATCTGTGCAAGTGGTGTTAGGGCGGAATTCCTACCAGTGGGAATAATTATCGATTTTGCACCGATCGCCAGTCTCCAATCGACTGCCATTTACTACACAATGCACGATTAATTATTTCAGTTGTAAGCAGGGCTTCAAAATGTTTAAGGCAACCTACACATGGCATCCCATTTACTCATAGGTGCATGCATTATTTAGCCTACGCCCAAACTACCTACTGGCAAATATAGCCTTGAGTGTGCCAGAGTGTTTCTGATGCAGCGCCGTGCCTGTGGCACACTTTCCCAATTGGTACGCGTGTATTATAGTCCAGACTACTCAGATCTCGACGCTTTCACCAACCGCGATAGTACTGTAGCACGTGGACAAATAGCAGAATACTGTGATTTCCTTCCTGTTGAAGTGGATAGAGTACTAAAGAGTACTCGATAGTTAAAAAGTACTAAAGAGTTGAGAATTTCTTATACCAGTAGAGTAAAGTAAAGTAAACTTCGCCAAAATCTTATCGAGT